>CM060949.1:123564686-123852186 GCA_030765055.1 Mantis religiosa | reverse complement strand
AAAGCTGTTCGCCCCGAACAGCCCCATCGTAGCGTGCGAGGCGGTCCAGGTGTACCACCAGCATCTGCTCGGAGTCTCAGCCAGAAGTAGCGCTGCCGTAGTTTGTGAATCATACGGTTCGCTCCCAGGTGTCCTCCTGAAGTACCGGCGTGCACTTCCTCCAAGACTTCCGGGACCTTGCTCCGGGGAAGTAACAACTGTTCTCTCTGCGCCTTCCCATCGGGTGACTCCCATACCCGGAACAGCACGCCCTCTCTGGTCTTCAACGAGTCCCATTGGGCCCAGTGCGACTTGTAGGTGGCGCTCCTCGGTGCGATGTCCTCCCAGGTTGGTCTCGTCCCTGCGTCCACTTCCCTCAAGAGTGGCCCCAAGTCTGCGTCCGCCAGCTGCTCCCTCCTCAGGCCTGCGCTATCCCAGCCTTCAGCAGGCACTGCCACAACTACTCGGACTGCTGCGGCACGCTCCTTCTCTTCCACTCTTGTGCGCTCATGGCCGTCCTGGATCTGCGATAGGACACCTCCAATGTAATGGTCGCTAGCGTCGGTGTCCACAATGAAGGCGCCACCCGGTTGTGGGAAACCCAAAATTGGGGCACTGCACAGGGTCTCCTTCGGGTGCTGGAAAGCGTCTTCGGCGTCCTCCGTCCACACATAAGGCCGGTTTTCCTCCGTCAGGCGGGTGAGGGGTTTTGCGATGTTGTCGGCCTTTTCCTCTAAATCGTTAAGGCGGTCGTCTACTTGACCCTTCCGCTTGCCCAGATTCGTGACGTCATCCCTCACGCCGGCCAACCGTTCCTCAAACTTTGCGGCGAGAGCCTCGTTCGCCGCCTTCATTTCTTCCGTCTTCTCCGTGAGGTTATCGTTAGCCGTATTCATTTCTTCCAGCTTTGCGGCCAGGTTGTTTTTTGCCGCTTCTATTTTCGTTGTTAATTCGGCCTTCATTTCTTCCCTCTTCTCGGTGATGTTGTCGTTGGCCGTCTTCATTTGTTTCAACTTGGCGATGAGGTTGTTGTTTGCCGCTTCTATTTTTGCAGCGAGGTTTTCATTTGCCGTCTTCATTTCCGAGATTAGTTCGGCCTTCATTTCTTCCATCTTCCCGGTGATGTTGTCGTTGGCCGTCTTCATTTCTTTCAGTTCCGCTAAAATCTTTTCTAATGCTGCCTCCATTGTGTTATGTCGCACTCCTGACACCAGTGTGACTTTGTGGGTTCATGAAATGAAAAGTCCAGTTACACCACTCAACAATGTTCTTTATTTCCACCGACTTACAGTTAAACTCTTGCCAATTACACAGTATTACGTGCTGCACACAATTACAATTCACCAGTTCGTCCGTTACAATTTCACTTGGCCTCGCGGTTACGTAAGCTCCGGTACACATTCACAGTTACGTACAGTCTTCCGTTGCACAATCTTCTCGTACATTAACACGTCACTGACTAACTCTTACACCAAGAACTGCGACTGTCTCCTCACTCACTAACTGACCAACTCTACTCTACTACCTGTCTGTCTGTAACCCCCTTTATATAGGAGTATCGCCGACTTCTGGTGTTTACAGGATTGTTCCAGTAACAGAAAGATCGAGAACCAGGTGTAAGGAAACAGACGGCACGAGCATGTTTTTTCTCCCGACCGCCGCCTTGTCACCACAGACGAGGGGGAGGTGTGGCTCACACGGACCTCCCCCAACTCCCGCTCCCAGCTGCTTCACAGGGTGTTCCAGCGCTCGCGTTACAATATGTTTGCTTCCATCATCAACTGATTTAAATTCATATATGTTATCTTAAATCATAATTGGCTATTTCTGCAAGCAGTTTATCTGTTGTGAGTAAAATCTCAACTTTGGTATCCCTTGGCTCACAGCAGACAAATCAAAGCAAATGCTTACAGGTTGCACCAATGTAAAGTTACTAGTCATGAAAATGAGTAATTTGACATTAATATAAATAAAACAACAGTGGCACCTTCTGCTAAGTTGCTAGTCTTTTTTCTAATGGTTTTCAATAAGCATAATATCTGTAAAATAAAGATTTATTCCATTTAGAGCAGAGTGCCTTTGCTATAAATCAGTATTACAAGCACACAGAAATAGATTTGATGCTTAAACAGGCAAATAAATTTATATTAAGCATTATACATAAATTATGTATAGATACATTAGTTTGCACTGTGGCTGAGTGATTAGACTGCTTGATTTTCACCAATGCAGCCCAGGTTCAATCACAAGCAACCGCATATGAGATTTGTACTGGACAACACAGTGCAGGGTTGAATTTTCTTTGGGATCTGCAGTTTTCCCTGCCATCATTCGACCAATTGCTCCATCATCATCTTTCCTTTATTCATTTCGCCCTCATTCCATCATCTAATACTGAGCGGGATGGCTTAGGCGATTTCATCTGTGGCCCGCATTGGGGAGGCTGGGTTTGATTCCCATGGCTGACCTACTTGACCCATGGGTTTTTTCAAGGGTTTTCCCTCATTGCCAGGCGAATGCTGGGAAGTTAATTACATACCCCGAGTTTCCTGTCCCTTCATTTCATCTCCATTATCATTTCACATCATCTCTCATCCGGTGGTCTCTTTCAGGGTAGAAGTGTCGGCAGGTGCCTCAGGTCGGCTGCCCTCTTTCTCCTCTTGCCTCATCCTTCCTCCTGGAGATTCCCCACTTGGGGCTTAGGTACAGGTTTTGGTGCCAATTCTCCTCTGTAGTAATCCTAATACTATCATATCCTTTCTCACTCTCATACCAGGCAACTGACTGGAACCCTCTATGAGGCATAGCCCCTGCGTGAGGGACACTTACTGAGTTCCCCTCTTGTAGGAGGCCCTTGCCCTTAATGGGACATTCCGGGCTTACTCATTCAATCATTCATTCATTCATTCATTCATTCATTCATTCATTCATTCATTCATTCATTCATTCATTCATTCATTCATCCATTCATTCATTCACTCATTCATTCCATATAAATAGCTAATGGTCTGCATTTGTTCTACGAGGTTTATAACAACAGATACTCTAAATAAAATAAAAACACATACCTATGAAATTATATAGGTACTTTTTATTACTGTCAGAACCAGTTGTCTGACAATGAATCATTTAAACTGCTGATACTGTAGTAGAAAATTATCGTAGTAGTACTTTTATAAGAATTTGTTACTTATAGCAGACTTCTGTTGCTAGAAGGCTTGATTGAAATGCATGCATATTTGTTACAGGCAGATGATCGTCATTTAATTATCCTATCACAATTGCTGCAAGTGGATGCAAGCGAAATGCGGAGCTGGCTCTGCCATCGTAAGATTGTCAGCATGCGTGAAGTTTTCTTTAAACCTATGACAGTTTCAGAGGTGAGATGAACAGTTATTGTAATTCAATTCATATCTGGTCATGTTTTTATTTTTTTATATGCTTTATAATAGTTCAACAAAATTAGTGAATGAAATAATGTTTAATCAGTTAGGCTTGTATCCAAAGTGCTGAGAATTATATAATATTTGTCATTTCTGGATTAAGAAAAATTCTAGAAGAAAGAAGCCTTATCCAGGGTATTACACAAACTAAGATTTCAGTTAGGAGGTTCAGATTAGTGGCAAGTGGATGAGCAATATCATCACCCATGATTTACATCATTATATTAGCTACTGTCTTCTACCCAAAAGCAAGTGCTTCTCTGCAAAGCCTCCTCTGTTTTTCCCTCTTAATTTTGGTCTCTGCATATAACTGTTAACTATAATTATGTAGATTTACTTGGTAGATTTTTCTGTGACTTTTACCATTTTACCATTCTCTTTAAAGCTCTTCTAGCGATCAGTTCATTGTCGTCCATTGTCCCAAACAATTTTCTTCTTTTGATTCATTTTCACAACTCTAACAATGATATTATTTATTTTGTCTGTAACAACAAGCTTTCAATATTTCTCCTCATTTTTTCACAGCATCAGGTTTTCACATTCCTTAATGATAAACACTCCTTTCAAATCCTTTCTTGGAAGTGTTGAAAACAGTGTTGTTATGATAAATTAAATTTAAAGGGAGTCAATTAATGACACTAAACAACACTTACTTTTAAATTTTTCCGGAAAAATTTAAAAGTAAGTGTTGTTTAGGTCATTAATCGACTCCCTTTAAATTTAATTTAAAAAATTTAACTCCTTTCAAAGTCTAAATTAATCTTAGTTATTCTTCATGGATCCACAGAAGATATGTCCTTTACTGCTAAAGACCCATGTCCAGCCTACCTGACCCATGTGTTTTTTTTTGTTTTTGTTTTTGTTTTGTCTTTTTTTTTTGTTTTAGGGTTTTCCTGGGTCACCAGGCAAATACTGGGTAGGTTAATTACATCCCCCAAATCTCCTGTCTCTCCATTTCATCTCCATTATCACCTCTCATCTGGTGGTCCCTTTCAAGGTAGAAGTGTTTGTGGAAGTCTTGATGCTGCATGGCATGATGATATGCTCATGATAAACACCTTCGTCATCTGGAAGGACAGTCTCTGGTCTCCAGGCTGGCTTGTTGGGCCATTTCAGAACCACAGTGGGTGGGATGCTGGGGAGTTTTCAACTGGTAAATTGTAGGGTCCCTGCCCTCTGCACTGTCGTGACTCATTGGAATGGCCGCCATCTGTCTTCTCTCACCTCATCTTTCCTCCCAAGAGATGCCTCACTTAGGGCATAGGTACAATAGATAAAGACTGGTGTGCCAAGTCCCCTCCATAGCATAATCCAATCCAGTACTGCTAAAAGCTTCCACTGTTATCTTTATATTCCATTTAATGTATTACAAAAAGCTCACATTTCTGCTTATAGTAATATAACCCATGCTGTAACAGCCCACTAGCGGACTAAATCCTGCCAACCTGACTGCCGGCCTCTTGCCCACATATTCAAGACAGAGGTAGGCAATCATCCAACCGATATGAGGAGATGTGGTCAGCATCACTCCATTTCCAGCCGAAAAGTTAGCTTTCTGGATCAGGGTTCGCTACCTAGTGGAGCTCCTCAATTTCCTCACGATGGTCCTATACCTGTGACTTAAAATCTGCATCCCCCCAGGTGTGCGATATTATGCTGGGTGCCTTCCGTGTCAGGGAACCAAAGTACAACACTTTAGCCCACTACGCCATGGCACAGGACGCTGCTTATAGTACATCTCAATTATCAAAAGCTGTCCTCTATTTCCATCTTAACCTACACATAGTTAACGGGAAGAAAAATATTCAGTAAGTTCTATACTTAAACTAATGTTAGTTCATAGCTAGGCTCCGGTAATAAGCTTACTTAAAGTATCCCTTGAGGTTGTAATACTATACAGTTGAATATGCTTTGAAAGCTCTCTGGCAAGAGAGAAATTGCACAAAAAAGTCAATTTCACAAGTTGGTCATCAAAAAGATCATGGCTGAAAAGAAGAAATCTGATGTATTGCATTTTCTTGACTTTCTCTACTCACCCTTCTACAAATATGTACTCTTATTACACAAATATAAATATTTGTTACTTCTTTCTAATGGAGATCGATTTCACAAACAGATTGTATGTATCTTCAGTCCACAAACAAACTCTGTTGTCAAGGATTCCAGTTACCATGTTTTTCTTATGTCTTTTTATTATTATCAACATCTGAAAACGAAACGAACCTAAAAACAGAATCAACTGCTGGTATTTCAAAATTCATTACGCGATGTTAATTTTTTAAAATAAATATCTTTTCCCAAACTATTAAATCTATTGGACCATTTAATTGTTTTAATAATATAACTTCAGGATTTATTTCATGGTTAAATGACCAAAAATTATCTGCTACAGCCGATTTATCAGTTTGTTTATACTTAATGTTACGAAAATGTTCTTTCATTTTGGTTTCCAAATTACGTTTCGTCTTTCCAATATAAAGCTGATCACAATCTAAACAATTAAATTGATAAATACCAGATTTTTTATTAATTAATTTTATTATTAATTGTATTATTAATTAATTTTTAAACACAGTTTTAAAGTAAGTTATAGAGCCGTACTTTAGTAACATAGCTTTTAATCTTGTACAAAATCATCAATTGCAATATCTTAGCAATAAGTATGCCATCTTATTAGTTAATTATGAGTACGTATTCAATTTAAATTCTTAATGAATTATGTTCTTCTGTAAATGTTAAATGTCTGTCTTCTGTGATTCTATATACATTCTTTAAATGGAACACCAGTAAAGACATGCTTAACTAATCTTGTTACTCTTTGTTTTTAGGCTGTTGGAGCACGTGATGCTCTAGCAAAGCATATTTATGCAGAACTTTTCAATTGGATAGTTGCTGTGGTAAATAAAGCATTAGAAAGCACAGGCACTTCGCAGCGATTTATAGGGGTGCTTGATATTTATGGCTTTGAGACCTTTGAAATTAACAGTTTTGAGCAATTCTGTATTAATTATGCAAATGAAAAGCTGCAGCAACAGTTCAATCAGGTACAACTATACGCTGATACATTTTTACTTGTGCATGCATATGTAGTATATAACAACTGGGAAATTGATTTGAGGGCATATATTTTCTTTTTTTCTTTGTATAAATAAAGTTATTATTGATGCATTCAGGATTATGAGTGTTATCTCTAATTTGCTTTCTATGTGTTTTCAGCATGTATTCAAGTTAGAGCAGGAAGAATACTTGAAAGAAGAAATAGAATGGAAATTCATAGACTTTTATGATAATCAACCTTGCATTGATCTCATTGAAACAAAGCTTGGAATTCTTGATCTTCTAGATGAAGAATGCAGGGTAAGTAAATGTAGTAAACCAAATAGTTACACTGTTTATTATATATATATATATATATATATATATATATATATATATATATATATATATATATTTTTTGTTATTTTTGGTCACTGTAATAAGAAAAGTATTTCTGAATCAAAACCATTTTATATTTACTTTTAGTGTTGAATCGCTCTTTACCAATAGCGTGAAAGAGTGCAACTCAGATGTGTGTGTTTTTTTAAATAGCAATACCTTTTTTTTTTTTTTTTTTTGTGGTTATTGTTTTTAAGTTATTCACATTTTTTCTTTTCTTTTACACAGCTAATGAGTATTAAACATGATATCAACTCAGATCATGTAAGATTTTCAAGGTCGAACAGACCTAGTTATTGAACAAAATATGTTTTCCACTGAAGCTTCCCTTAAATACTTTTTAATTCAAGCAATTGCATCCTCCTCATTGGTTTCAATTAAATTAATAAATAAGGGTATATTAAATACCTTTCTATTATAGAAAACAAAGCTGTCATCTGATCTTACAGATTGAAACCTTCCACTTGCTTCTGATACTCAAGGGCTTACTTGTTCTTTTTAACTGCCTCTCTGGATGTCTGACCTTTTCTTCTTCTCAACTCACCTATGGTTGTAACAGTAACACAGTATAATTTATTATGCATATAAAATTGAAGCTAATAACAGTGAACCGATACAAATATTATAATAAAATATAGGTAATAATTTGTTATAAATTTCACTTATCTTTTAAAGAAATTGTAAATTCTTTAAGGAATCTTATAAGTGAAGTTTGTAACAAATTATTATATTTTATTTTAATAAATTTGTTGTGGTTTAACCTGTACATAAAATTCATGCGATTTTTACTAAAATTAGGCAAATGAGTCAATCTTGTATATACTTTTCTTGTATGTACAAGATTGACTCATTTGCCTAATTTTAGTAACAATGGCACTCCACTTTCTGAAATACTTCTTTTTATTCTATATATTCATGCGATTTGTTACCTCCTCTTGCAATTTCTTATTCCTATTTCTTCTCCTTAAGTTTAACATTTTAGTTGTAAATATATAATGGGAAGTCTAGTATTCCTTATTTATTTATTTTAGTTTTAATACCTCTTTATCTGTTTTCTGTATTTTCTCTGCTTCTCTTCACATTTTAACCTTATTTTTCCTACATATTTTCTGTTTCCTCTATATAAGATCTTATGTAATTCTTAATGAGTATGAACTGTGATACAATGAAGTGCAAAATTAATAACATTTTGAGTCCAACTAGTTCTTCATGCTCCATATGTTGCTAGTGTTTACCTAGAACGTGTTTCACTAGGACCTTTCTAACATTCTCAGCTAATGTTCACTGTTGAATTTCTTTTGGATGAACTCCTTGGTAGCAGATGGTGCGATGCTGTTGGTGTCATTGATGAACTTGAATTTTGAGTTTTCATCAGAGATGGTGTACTATGGAGTATGGAGTACTAGAGTAGCTATAAAATAAGAATGAACATGGGTTGAACCGATACGGTTATCCTATTGTCTTGGTGTTGACAGTTCCACGGCAAGCGTGTGACAGAGATGGAGGATATATCTGTCTTTGTCTCAACCTAGCAAGTATCATACAGATGCTGAGGTGTACAGTGATACAATGCTGACAGAGAAGTTTGCTTAATATTTCAGCATGTGTGTGAGAACATATACAATGATTATCGGATAATCTGAACTTTAAAACCTTGAACTGGAGAACAGTTCATTTACATAGCTATCGTCCATATGCACACAAAACAAAATGATTCAAATTAGATGTGTTCTATGAAATAAGGTGTTTGCTACAGTGAAACAAAATAGTGACATTTCAACGATTTGTGAATATAGTTTCTATTTTAATGATGCCATATTTGTGTACTGTCTGCAATGGGCTTTAAACCAATTTTTGTTTCATTAAAATACTTAATAAATACGAAAGATATGAATGTGTGTTTATGAAGCAGGTTTACACCATGAATCTCATGTACTAATGTTATGCATTGTGAGCAGAAATTTTAGTCTTGCAGCAACAATATCGCTTCTTTCACACAAAAATTTGCCACCTTCATTGATTCTCCTACATTTGAACCCAAGAGATTTCAGAATATTATACATAGAAGATACAGAATCTGTATATTCTATTTTCCCCCTCATTAAATTAGTCAGCCTTTTGGCAGTTGGATATTCACCCTTATCATATAAATCATAAATTGTTCTACATGAAACACACTTTTGAAAATTGTCAAAGTTGGTAGCTTGTTTTTTAACTGCCTGATGTTTCCCTGGAGATCTAAATATGAAAACTTCTCCTAATTTGGTGAACTGTTTACCTTCTTTAACAATGTTCGTCACAGAATGAGCACTCACGTGATAAGCTTGCAACATTAATTCCCAACTGTGAGCGAAATTTGTACTTTGGAAAATGTCTTTAATTGGTAACTGTTTGAAAAAGGAATACACATTAACAAGAATATTTCTAGCATGCTTATGTAAAATCTTATGAGTTTTTTCGCAGTTACTACTAGGGGCACCAGTACTAGTCTTGCTAAGCGGTATATTTACTAACTTTGAAAAGCACGTGTGCACTCTTAAAGGATCACCACTTTACTAAATGCAAAGTACAAAATGCAACTGCAGCATAGCACGTGTGTGCTTTTCTTCACTGACAGTTAATAATTATTTTCTTTCTAGTCAGGTGTCTTATCTTTCCATATCTCCAAAATCAGATGTACTACAAACATGGGGTTTGGACAGTAAACCTCACAAAAAATAGCTGTGTAACATGGGGAAAACAAAATAATTCTGTAATTAGTATCTTTAGAGCGTGCAAAGAAAATAGCCGCATGCTTCAGCAAAGCGAGCCAGTATGCGTACTTAACTGTACAACGTTGCATGCACCGCATTGGCTAGTAGCCATAGAACAGTCACACCTAGCCCTGCCTTATGTTCATTCCTATTTTGTAGCTGCCTTAGTTTGACTCAAAATTATATTAATCTGATCTGAATTTAAAAATCTTCCTAACTTTAGCTCTATTAGAAAATCTTTCCATTTCTGTAGTATAAATACTCCTCTATATCATTGCATTCCAGAATGTAATGTCATTTATAACATAATTTACTACATTTAATGCATCTCTGTCCCCTTTTATTTCCTCGTGGCCATTTAAATTATTATACCTGACCTTGCCCATGCATGCCACATTCTAGCCTCTATTACATACTTCAATGTATATTTCTCTCTCCAGTTCCATTTTTAAATATCTATAATCTATTAATACCTTTTACACTGAAACTGTTTACAATTTCTAGCTTTTCAATATCCTCGACTCTTGTTCATATTTCTTTCCAGAAACTCTTACATTTATTGTTTATACCTTACCCATGTTTTCCCCATTCCTATTTCTTCCATGCATGTTTTAGTATATAATTTTGTCTGTAATAATTTATTCTGAACCAGTGTTTCATCACTTTTTCTACCAATTTACCTTTAACTCCTACTCTCCCTAGTTCCGCTTATGCTACTCCATTTGGTGAACTTCTTGGTAACCCCAGGGTTATTTTGAAAATGTTCCTGTGTATTGCATCTACATTTTCCCAGCCTTTTTCCAGCCCCCACCTCTCTACTGCATATAGTATCCTTGGCTCTCACACCATGCTGTAAATCCTTTCTAGCCTCGCATAAAGATATATAAGGAAAGTTTTAAGGAAGTATTTTGGAATAAACAGTGAAGAAATTTGTCTGTTTCATGTTGCCAAGGGCTTAAAAGTAAAAATTTCTGATAAGAATGAAGCCATCAATGGCATTTGCTAAGACAGTTTCATGAATGGAAGTCCATTAACATTACTACTGCATACTTATTATTTAAATGAACACTTTTAATTAGCACTTTAACACAAGTGAGTAACCTTTCCTTCAGTTTGGTTGCCAAGTACAAAATACTATAGTTGAGCATTAAGCTCAGTGATCAGATTTGAACAATTTTAGAGTGACTTATGCTGAAACTGAAGTGATGCCTAATCCTTGATTCAAATAAGCTTGCCCCCATATCTTAACCCTCATGTGAACTAATCACCTCTCAATTGCTGCTGTCATGGTATAGACTGTTGTGCAATGAAAATGGGGTCATTATTTAACATGGTGATATATCTAAATATGTTAGAAGAGAATTATCAAATTTATATTTTAACTGCATGAATTAAATATATTATGTAACAGTTAATTTACCTGGAATGAATGTTAATACTTAACATGAAATAAAGAGGAGAATCCTTTGCTTCAAACCTGTCTCTCAGGATTTCTGATGATAGCACATGCAGTTATCAAGAGTCGTGACATAGATGTTTATATTACTTTTATTGCTGACCTTGCTTTGAATTGGATTTGTCATACATTACCATTCACTGTGTGAGTTGAGTTTTATTATAAATTTGTGTTTTTGCATGTCTTCACATCTTTATTGGTATGATTTTATCTACCTTCCTGGCAATTATTATGAAGTTTACTGCAGATTTCCATGTGTGAAAGCAATGCCTATGGCGCCGAAGCATAAGCCAATTAGGTGAAAGGGAAAGGTGGAGGGATACACGTCAGCAGGGCAAAGTTATTTGAAATAAAAATTAACTTAGTCATTAATTGGTGCTTCTCGGGTTTGATCAGTCTATTTCAAATATGTGGCATATGAACAGAAGTCAAAGATAACCCCACTTCATCTTGATTAGTAAGACCACTGCATAAAGGCACTGTTTTACATTGACTAACATTTCCTAGTTTGTAGGTAGCTAAAATAAAAGTAAACCAGAAGCAAGAAATTTATATAAACATTTTTGACTGTCATATATAGGTATTTCTTTTTATGTGTGATTGGAGGAATTTAGTAACAGTGGTGTTAAAATTAATTGAAGAAACTAGTTGTAGTTGGCTTTTTGAAACTTAGTCACTTACATTTTTATATTTTTGAAGGACTAGTTTTGGAAGCCATCACCTCCATTATCAACCTCTTTCCAACACACTGTTGCAGTCTGCTCTTCTCTCTCTGGCGAACTTCTTTGTCAAACTACTGGCGGGATTTCAAAGTTCATTATTCGGTCCTTATTTTTCAGTATGAATATGCTGTCCCAAGTTGTCAGTTTATTTTGGTTTATCACTCCTTTTAGTTATTTTGGACTTGGATCAATGCCATGGTTTTCGTTCCAAAAATGACAAGTATCAAAAAACCAACTACAAATGTTTTTTTCAATTTCTTTTTATGACTCATTTGTCATTCATTAGTAGTACAGAAAAACACAGCTAAGAGATTTGTTTACCTTATGCTTAAAATTATTCATTATGGCTGTTGATCTTCAGTGTTTGCATTTGTCAAAACAGTATACTTAACTTTAATTGTTGTTCTACACATGCTTAATGTAGGCTAAATTTGGAATGGTACAATCAGACTGAAAAATGTAATGTATAGCAGGGTATTTTATGATGGATCTTCAGCTTACATGTTGCTATTTAGACAATTGAACTACCATGACAATATATTGGCATATGCTAGCTTTACTAGTAATCCACAAGGTGTTCTAATTTCTTTTGAGTTAGTATATCTGGATATGGCACTGAATTTTTCAGTCTGCTTGTATCATACTTAATTTTGCATTAAGCTCATTCCATCTTAATACTGGGTACAGAAACTGATAAAGCTATTAACTGTAAGTAATACTTATTTTTTCAGATGCCTAAAGGAACAGATGCATCTTGGGTGGAGAAGTTGTATAATAAATGTAACAAGTGGAAACATTTTTCCAGGCCTCGTTTTGGTATGACAGCATTTCTGATTCACCATTTTGCAGATAATGTTACTTATCAGAGTGATGGTTTTCTAGAAAAGAACCGTGATACTGTCATGGAAGACCAAATAAATGTTATTAAGAATGGTCAGGTAAGAAAATATATAGCTTACATGTAAGCTTTTGAAAGAGTGCTAAAATATTGGTTTAGAATTAATCACCACAGGATGATTTATGATTTATGCAAAAGTTTATTCACCCAAAGAACTGGCTGGAGTGATGGAAAATATATGTATATTTAGAGGTGCAGTAAGGATCAAAGAGAACAAAGTGAAGGCTTTAATTTGGAATTCGGGGATTCAAAGGTTACAGGGGAGGGATAGATGAAGAAATTTGCCATATATGCAAAGCTTTGGGTATACAAGTAATTACTGAATTAAATAAAATTCAATATAATGAGTCAATTGGAGAATTTAATGTCACAACGGCATGTTGGCCATGGTAGCTCAGTGGATTAGAGTAACTGGACAGAAACCAGGAGATTCATGGTTCAAATTCCAGCTGTGGCATTGAATTTTTCAGTTTAACTCTTAACTATCCAATACAAAGCCCATACACGGCTAGTGTATTGAAAGGATTAATTCCTATCACTTAAAGGATTAATTCCCATCAATTAATTTAACAAATAGACTTTAATGATAAAAAGCCTGGTATTTAAGTACTTACAATAGTAAGTTGCCACAAATGGTGTATCACGAATGTGAGAGCCCTATGGTTTACCGGGAAAATATAATGAGTTCTATTGGAGAATTTAATGTCATGATGGCACATTGGCCATGGTAGCTCAATGGGTAAGAGCAACTGGATGGAAACCAGGAGATCTGTGGTTCAAATCCCAGCTGTGTTATTGAATTTTTCAGTTTGGCTCTTAACTATCCAAAACATTTCTTGCATATACAAGATAAAAAAAAAAATATTTTATGAACTTAGGTCTAAAAATTGTTTATTTTCATGGTAGAGCTCATTTTCTACAACTGTGCTTATATATGAGATGTTTACATAATATATAGCTGTCCTGTGGTCATAACTCCACAACAGAACAGTGGTTTAATTGTATAGTAGTAAACATTTACTTTTACATCTGGTTAAATTGGTGGAAGTGATGCATTTCACCATTGTTATTGTGCTACAGTACAACACATAGTCCACTTGTTAGGCATTGGTGCTCAGTTCATGCACGATGGACTTTCTCCTCATTTCAAGCTCTCTGTCTGTCGATTTCTGAATAGCAGATTTCCAGGTAGATGGATAAAAAGAGGTAGGCCAATTCCAGTGCTTCCGCAGGGCCTGATTTCAACCCACTAGATATTTATTTGAATGGACATTTGAAATCTCTTGTTTATGCAACTCCAGTTGCAGATATACAGACTCTTTGTGCTCATATTGTGGAAGGCTGCCAGACAATATTAAATTTTCTAGGCCTTACTCAGCGCATTAGGGCGTCCATGCAATGGTGGGTTGACAAATGCATTGGAGCTAATGGAGGCCATTTTGAACAAGTGCTATAATTTCTTGTTTTCCCATCGTTCTCTGATTGAGTATTGCTGTATAGGGTTCAGCTATAGAAAAGTGTCCTAATAAGGAAATAAACAATTTCTGAACCTATGTTCATATAAAATTTTTATCCTCTACCCACAAGAAATGTTTTCTCAAATTTTTGACATACCTTTTTGTTACATCCCATATAGCATAAGGTCAGAGCTGTAGGGTGTGTGATTCAGTAACTGGACTTCAGTGACTTTCACTTTCCTCTCATTTGCAGCTGTTCCATGAGAAGATGCAAAAGCAACAGCCTGGAAGTTCCTGTCTTTGGAATGTGGAACACACTTTTCACATTTTAAATGTTCACGGTGTATAAGGTCAATGTTGCCAACACTAATACAACTTCCATTCTTAGCATTTCAATAGTGACATATTGAATTTCCTTATCCAAGTTCCTCATTGTTTGACTTGTTCTCTCATTAACAGCTTTCTGAAGCCATAATCAAGTCCACCTCGCTGAGGTATCAAATGAGTACTTTTGAACACCATGAACAACCAGAAAGTACTTATGGATTTCTTTATTTTTTTATTTCTCTTTCACTTAGTCTAAGCAAGTGAAAATTTGGAAACATGTGCTCTTTGAAATTATCCTTGTTTCTTTTTTTCTGCTGGGTTCAAACTCAGCAGAGGGTGATGGTTGCTTTTGGGTGTACAAATCCTCAGTATGACTTCCTTTGAAAGAAAAGTAAAGTCAGTGGTTTATGTAATAGAATTATAGCACATAAAAGAACCTCAAGTTTGATAAAGAGGCTTCTGAGCAAAATTAAATCATCTTTCATGCCCAATATAGAATAGGATACTGAGAATCATAGCAGATAAAGAGTGTCCATAAATAAGAATCTCAATTTAATTTATTTTCCATGTTTTTACCAGCTGTTGACACAAGATTTAATTCAGCAGACTACGCAAGTTTTAATCTGCGCTTACAGTCAGCACAGAAAGTATTCACACAACTTTAAGGAAAACAGATATTATGAAGTGTATTTAAATGATAAATTAAAGTTAACTGACTCAAAAGAAGGCATCCTCAAAATAATTTACATTTTATCTGAAAATAGCAACAATGTATAAACAAAATGTCACTTCTATAAAAATAAAATGAACTTGCAAATTTTTCAGCCACAAAAAGTAATCGTACAGTCACAAAA
This sequence comes from Mantis religiosa, assembly GCA_030765055.1. NCBI lineage: Eukaryota > Metazoa > Arthropoda > Insecta > Mantodea > Mantidae > Mantis > Mantis religiosa. The sequence goes on along the minus strand of CM060949.1, from coordinate 123,836,862 downwards.
ACAATACACAGTACAACAAAAATGCTACTATTCAGTAATTTGTTGGGTACCCCTTAGCTTTAATTATAACCTCTACTCTCCTTGGTAAGGAATGGACAAGCTTTTTGACCTCCGCCTTTGGTATTCAGTTCCATTCTTCCAAAAGAGCAGTTTTCATTGCTTCTTTATTGGAAATTGCTCTTTTTCTTATGCTTTTCTCAAAAATTCTCCATACTTGTTCAATAGGATTAATAGCTGGAGATTGGGGAGGCATATGAAGCTGTTTTGTAACCTTGTATAATATCCACAGTTATGTATTAAGTGCAGTATGCTTTGAATCATTAACCTGCATTAACATCTAGTCTTCTTTTAGGCCCATTTTCTCCACACAAGTATGCAACTCTTGCTTAAGAATGCCCATGTACTTCCCTTGATCCATTATTACCTCGATAACATGTAAATTGCCGACACCTGATGTTCTTATACCACTCCAGGCAAGGACGTATTCTCTGCCGTGCTTTACTGTGGAAACAAGATTTTTTGGTTCCAGCTCCACACTTTGTTTTTGTTCATACTTTGCGATTACTATCCACACTGAATACCTTGAACAGGCTCTCATCGGTCCATACAACTTTTTCCCACAAGTGCATACCCTTATCACGGTACATATGAGCAAATTCTAGGCATTTTTTCCTGTTCTGTGGGCTGACAATAGAAGTTCTTATGTGCTACTCTGCTGTTGTACTCTTTCTTATTGTAAACAGCTCTCACAGTGCTTGCTGAAACATTAATTCCTACCTTCTGCAACTCAGCAGCAATCTGGCGAGCAGTCATTTGTGGATCCTTTTTAATGCAGCGAAAAATGCTGCTTTCATCTTTAACCATGAGAACTTTAGGTCAACCATACCTGGGTGTATTTAGAACAGATTTTCTGGTTCCTACTCTGCCAATGATGGATTGAATCATTGAGCATGGTCTCCCCACTATCTGAGATATTTCTGAAAGTGTTTTTAATTCATTATGTGGTTTAATTACTATTTTTCTCCCTTTTGGCATAGTAGTTTCTTTCCCTCTTTGGCCCATTTTACCTTACCTCTGCAACTTACTGTGTTCGATGTCAGACTGGTGCATGCAGACTACTTGCTGTGAAACAGCTGAATGCAGAAAGGAGAGCTAGCTTGTAATATAAACACAGTATTCAGTGTAGACACCTTTGTTGTACGAATAATTTTTGTGCCAAATTTACGGTATCATTCAATATTACCATAGAAAACTATTGATCCTAGAAAACTTCCAGTAAAATTATGGTAGGAATAAGTAAATAAATACACAAACCATATAATGTTAATTGTTTCTTCAATTAGGTGGTGTATGAATACTTTCTGGGCTGACTATGCTTATTATGATTACTTAAAGTTGTTGGCAACAGTGCTAGTTACATTTTTGTAGTCATTATTATCCAAGAATGCAGAGGCTGGTTGTAAAACGTTTTGAATGCCCTTCATAATGCACTAGATGTTTTATTCCATTTCTTATAGCAAAGTACACAGTAATGTCAAATGATACCATTGGGTTGGAAGGTTCAAATAATCATATCAATACTTTTTCTGTTCATTTTTATAAGGTTATCTGTAAACTCTTTATGGTTACATGGTCTCCCATTTAGCAGAGCAAGCTAATGTAGTATGGTACAATATTTGTAAATTATTTAGTGTATAATGGCTCTAATGTTGGAGAGAAAGAAAGATGCAGAAACTTTGTTTGATTTCAATATGTGGTCATTTCATATCTGTGAAGTTCTTTCACGATCTGTAGGATTTAGTAGCTGTAATAATTGAAATCATGTTGAATAAGGAGAAACTGTTGTTTGGAGGGTTTCAATTACAATTGAATAATTTCTCATTAGTTGAACTGACAAACTCCCAAACATGTTTTGTTAGTATGTCGCTTTTAAAATTTAAATCATTTGAAGAACATATGGAAAGTTGAATTCATTGCTTTTGGAAATTGTTTAAGATGTGTTACATATAGTAAGTTATTAAATATAATGCAATTGATCTTTGTTTCTAGAATAAACTATTACGGAATCTATTTTCTGAAGAGGGTGCAGGACGAAAACTCAGTGTACCATCAGTTAAAGTAAAGATTGGCGTTTCCAAACCAACTGTACAAACTTCATCCAAGCATCATAAAAAGACGGTAAGATTATAAATTATTTACCATGCTGTTTTACTTTCATTATATATTTTTTGGGTACTTAATTTTATTTAAACTACCAGGATGCTCCATAAACACAGATTGTTGTTCAGCTTTCTCAGGAAAAGCTAGAGGTTCTACAAAATAGGTCTTTTCAGTCACATCTTGATAGTCTATTTAAAAATGATGAGAGGGGGAAGAGTTTTAACCTTATGTTTCTCAACATGTTTTTAAAGGCTTGACATGCCGAGCAGAAGAATATTGCTAAAAGCAGGGAGTTGCCAGATTTTCTGATAGGTTTTTCACAAAAGCATCTCTCTGCTAAATCTTTGGACATTGGTTTGGAGTAATGTGAAAGAAAAAAAAATTTGTTATATATTTTGGGAATGTCTTCTTAATCCAAACAATCTTCTGCTAAATATAAACTCTATGTATATATAGAGGAACCTAGAGGCAGTGATGTGTTAAGATGTATTTACTTAAGATGTCTTGGTACTAGTAACATTAACATCACTTATGATTACGTAGAAAATGAAGCTAGCTACAGTGAAGCAATGAATATTATACAAATATAACAATATGTCACAAAATTGTGGTTTTCTATGACTGAAGATGCGGACAAGAGTTCATGAAATCGATATCAATTAGAAAGAAGAATATCAATTAGAAGAATTAACACCATCTTCTTAAGTTAATTGAAGCTTTTGTGACAAATTGTCATATTTGTATAATTAACATCACTTTTTTTAATTTCTTTTAACATATTTCGCGAACTTGTGTTCCCATCTTCAGAACATGTCTGACATAAACTCTATTTTCAGTATTACAACTTAAACATCAATGCTGTGCGGAAATCAGATAACCTCCAACAATACTTTTAAGTAGTACAGTGTGACTGTGCAATAGTGTAATAAGACTTAAAAAGTGAGTTTAGTTACATAGACAAATTTCATTACATTAATTCTTAGCAAATAATGTACAAAGCTGGAATAAAATTAAGGATTAATGACTGGTTCATAATAGCCTGAAAATAAAAACCAAAATGAAATTGAGTATGGTAAGCAAAACAGAATATAACATTTTGGTTCATAATAATTTGGTAATGAGAACAGGAATTTAAATGAATAACTATAGTGATAGAAAAGTGAAAGTCAGTTTTGCACATTGCAATTTAATTTGCTTCTATTAGTGATAATGTTTTGTGCTTCCAGTTCAGCCAGTATAATGTGGGTTAACCAACATCAAAATCTGATAGACATTTTCTAAATGCAGAGGTTTTGTTGTTTAGTGAAAAAACAAGAACAAAATGCAGATCTATTACTATTGCTCATTCCTCTAGTTGTTTATTTCTTTATTAATAGCTGCATTAAATTTGTTTGTTGTTCTTTGTTAATGTTTGCCTGTTTTTGGTATTATTTTTAAGATAATAATTGTGTCTTGCATATACACAAACTACAGATGATGCTTTTGTTACTAGAAATCTATGGGTGGATAGATCTGCAGGTGTCCGAATATGAGGTTAGCATAGACATCTGCAAGAATTTCTTCTAGTATAATTTTCCCAACTTGCAATAGATAGACCTCTCACAGCTGTTTCATGTCACAGCCTTCTGAATAGGATAAATAGTCTAATATGGACACTATGATCTAATATTTCATGTTGCGGAATGAAAACAGAGAATTAAAACTTGACCAAGTGTTCTTTCTTGTTTCTGTGACTTCTAAAAGCTTGCCTTAATTCTGAATGGTCACATCATAATAAATGTTCTTTAACATGTTGCTTATTGAGAACCAGTCTTTGACATAAAATCACAGTATAATGAGCTGCTTTCACTATAAGGTCCTATGCTTAAATTAAGAGCAATAGGAACTGATTCCATCACCACTATGTTGAATCAAATGTTATCATACACATAATTCTGTGAAATATTGTTTTTATTAAATTGATTCATACCATAAGTGAAAGCTTTGCCAATTCCAATACAAATTGTTATGATGAGATCAAATGGACCATTATACAGAGAAATTTAATCAGAGACTACATTTATAGATGTATCTTCATCTTTGTGATTTATCCTAATCATATGGAGAACTAACATCCCCAAAGATTTAGAACTGGGCTCCTAGGGTCAGATGCTTCTTAATGAGCAGAGCTGCTTCTGGATCAGAATGGTTGATCAGCCCATTGTCTGGTATGAGAGTGAGGAAGTAGATGACATAAAATAAAGGCAAAATAAATAGATGGAAAAATGATGGAGCAATTGGTGGAATGATGGCAGAGGAAACCAGAGATGCCAGAGAAAATCTGCCCTTGTGCCATGTTGTCCACCATAAATCTTGCATGCAATCACCTGGAATCAAGCCTGGGCTGCCTTGGTGAGAGTCTAGCGATCTGACCACTTGGCCAAGTCACAACCCTCTAATTAAATCATATTGACTTAGGTATTTTTATGCAGTCCTGCTTTAAATGATATAAAAGACCGTGTGTTTTGGTTTCCGCATTTGTTTTTCCCAGGTTAGCCAGTGCCAGTTAAAAGTTAAAGATATGGCTCCTTCTTTTAATATTTACAGGGATTTGCCATGAGTTAGTTGATCAAGCACAAAATTAAGTCTATATAATACAATTTTAAAATGTGTAAGTGAAGTAGTGTGAAAAATAAACTCAAATGATTTTTAATGTTATAATCTTCATTGACTGCACCATGGCCAAGTGGTTTACACTGTTCAACTCTAGCCAAGTTGCCCCAGGTTTGATCCCAGGCGACCACTAAGTGAGATTTGTGATAGACAACATGGCACTTGGGCAGGTTTCCTCCAGGTCCTCCGGTTTCCCCTACCATCATTCCACCAGTTGCTTCATCCTTGATCTTTCCTAGCATTCATTTCATCCTCATACTATCACCCACTTCTTTCACTCTCATCCCAGGCCAAGAAACAAACAGCCAAGGAATTAAGCCTATCTTGGCCCATAATGTTCTTAAGGAAAGATTTAATTCTTTTCAATGTTCTGAAGCTTCTGTCTGGCTTGGCTGTTGAAACTCGAGTTGTTAGTAAAATTAACAGCATTTTTTGTACTTCAGAAAACGCTTTCTCAAAGTAGTGTTGTATGAAAAAACACTGAGCTCACTGACTGAAGAGGTATTGTTCAGTGTATCATTATGATTAATCACTGACAGTTCATTTATTTATTAACTTTTCATAGGAGATAATGGGATTGTAATTTGATTCTGGCCTCTCAACCCTGGTTCCTCTATCAGGCTCGTACTTCAGCTACGCTCACCCCGACTTTCTGGGCTAGTAGAATCCATGTTCCCTAATATAGGTATCAGTGATGTAAGAGAGAGGAAAAAAATAAGCTTCATTGCTACTAACTTCTTTCATTTTGAAATTAATGTTTTCTATATTGTTTGGTTGGCACAGAAAAAAAAAATCATGGATATCTACTTCAAAATGAAATATGAAGAATTCGGAGCTTTGTACACTTTCACTGCCTTTTTGTTGTTGCTTTTTTTATGATGTACGGATGTACAAACTTAAAAATTGTAGAGCATAAAGCATACAAAATTATTGACTATTGATTTTCATTGTGATAAATATCCACTTATGAAAATGTGATTATAATATTCCAGCAGAAGTATTACAAAACCAACCTTTACAAAGATGGATCAGCAAAGAGATGTTTCTAGGAGATTTTAAGCATTATTATTAGCTTTCTTCTGCTTACAAAGAAAGATGCCGTAACATGGTTGTTCTGCAGATGATAGAGGCCATCAAGGCTTCAGTGCATCACATTCAGGTTACAAATTAAGCATATAGTTCGTTAAAATTCCTTTATATAAAATAATTAAAAATATAACATAAGTTTACTTCATTTTTTTATATTTGGAACCAGTTATACAAACTTGGAAAAAAACACTATTACAATTTAGGTAGATGCTAAGCTGTGTCCTACAGTGTTAGAATAGAACCTCTCAAAAACCTTACCACAAAAAAAGTACCCAATGCTTTTGAGTGAGTATAAAAAGTGGCTATTTTCCTGCTTGTTTCTTTGACAGAAATTAGTCTGATATGTCTCTCTTTTTTGATAGCCAAATCAAAATGGACATAATGTTGTAGAGGTAATTTGATGATTGAACATGAGATTTTAAATCAAGTTCAGAAAGGATACTATGCTGACAGTATTTATTTTATGCTGATTTAGAATATGAAAGGAAGTAGATAAAAATGAGATAAATAAAGTTATTATTTAAGGCTCAATACCACAGGTACCTTAAATATTATCAGCACAATACGTGTTGCTGTTTGCTAATTCTCTGGAATTAGCTTTCAGACTTCTTTAGACTTAGACGTCATCCATTCTCCATATAGCATCCCAAAAATAGGAAGTTAGTTGACTTTAAATTTCTCCTTGTATATCGAGATTTAACTGTATTGGAACACCACAGTGAAGCGAAAAATTATTAATTTTTAGATGAGTCGTATTTATTACACATCTGCTTCACTTTTGTACCTATTTTGAGGACATGTTGCGCAAATCATCGTTTGCATCTTCGGCTCTTATGCGACTAAAGCTTGATCCAGCGGTGTGGGTAATTCTGGGGTTGCTGCTGCCATCTGTTGATTTAGTGATGAACTTAAATGTGGGATTCTCTTCTAGCGGGATTTCAAAGTTCATTAGTTGGTTTTTATGTTTTTCTATGTATATCCTCTCCCATATGACGAGTTCACTATGTTTTTGTATGTATTTTAGTAATTCTGTGCTATCTTCAATTTCATAATTTTCAGACCAGAAATGAGCTGCTATTGCGGACTTATCAATATTTTTGTATCTTAAGTGCCTGAAGTGTTCTTTCTTTCTAGTGCCTATGTTTCTTTTTGTCCTCCCTATGTAAATTTTTTCACAGTCTTTACACTTAATCTTGTAAATGCCTGACTTTTCCTCTGGTTTTATCTTATCAGTATTATTACTGTGAAGTAGGTTTTTAATGCTGTAATTGTTTTTTGGTGCCAATGTTATATTGTATTTCTTGAATATTTTTTGGAACTTTTTTGTGACCCAGGGGTGGTAAGTAAATTTAGCAAATCTAATTTCTTGTTTTATTGGTGTGAGAGCTGTGATCTGTTTTAATCTCTTTTGAAGTTTGAATGATTTTAGTTTTTTATCTACAAGGTTTTTTCCATATCCATTTTTAATTGCAGTTTTTAAGATTTGATGGTATTCGTTTTGATATTCTTGCTGGCTGAGAGGTAGATTTACTAATCTGTGTGTGAGACTGTTGATGGTTGCATGTTTGTGTGGAATTGGGTTGAAACTATTTGCTTTGATGTAATTATCTGTGTGTGTTGCTTTTCTATGGATACCAAATTCTAGTTTTTCATTGCTTTTTTGATTTTAAGGTCTAAAAAAGGTAGAGTACAGTCCTCTTCAGTTTCCACTGTGAATTGTATGCTGGGTTCTTGCAGGTTGAGTAGTTTCAAAGCATCATCTATTTGTTTGTAGGGCACTATTGCAAAGATGTCGTCTACGTATCTGTACCATGTTTTAAACATATGAGGGAAGGCTTTAGTTGTGTGTGTGTGTGGGTGGGTGGGTGGGTGGGTGGGTGGGTGGGTGGGTGGGTGGGTGGGTGGGTGGGTGGGTGGGCGCGTGTTTTTTAGGGCCCATCGACAACAAGGTCATTTGGGCCCGGCTTTAGTTATATGTGTTTCGAAAAAGCTCATATATAGATTGGCCAAAAATGGTGATAGCGGGCTTCCCATAGCTTTTTGTTGTAGTAACTCTAACATTTTTTCGTTGTATGTAGCTGTATCTAAGATTACTATTTTGTTCTCTTTATCAGCCCTTGAGAAGATTACATCCTTTTTCCTTAATCCACTTAATAGATTCTAATCCACTCAACCGATGCATAAAAGATGTACAAAAAACCATCATTAATAGTAAAATTTTAACAACTGCAGAACAAAAAACTATCAAACCGGACAACCCTACCCTTGTAAGATTATATGGTTTGCCTAAAATACACAAACCCAACATACCCATGAGACCTATTGTAAATAATATAAACACTCCTACTTACCTTCTGGCAAAATGGCTGTCCAAAAAATTTCAGTCCTTTCCACAATTCCATACTCTGAGCATAAAAAAACTCTTTAGACCTGGTAGAAAAAATTCAAAATCTTAAACTAAAACCTCATGACACTTTAGTATCCTTTGATGTCCGCTCCCTCTTCCCTAGCATTCCATTAGACTAACTTTTGATTCAACTGAAAAAATGGCTAAATTCTATAAACCTAGATGCCAATGCTATAGAAGAATATTTGGCAATGACTGAAATATGTATATATCAAAATTATTTTGTCTTCGATGGAAAATATTATAAACAAATTTCAGGACTAGCTATGGGAAGCCCGCTATCACCATTTTTGGCCAATCTATACATGAGCTTTTTCGAAACACATAACTAAAGCCTTCCCTCATATGTTTAAAACATGGTACAGATACGTAGACGACATCTTTGCAATAGTGCCCTACAAACAAATAGATGATGCTTTGAAACTACTCAACCTGCAAGAACCCAGCATACAATTCACAGTGGAAACTGAAGAGGACTGTACTCTACCTTTTTTGGACCTTAAAATCACAAAAAGCAATGAAAAACTAGAATTTGGTATCCATAGAAAAGCAACACACACAGATAATTACATCAAAGCAAATAGTTTCAACCCAATTCCACACAAACATGCAACCATCAACAGTCTCACACACAGATTAGTAAATCTACCTCTCAGCCAGCAAGAATATCAAAACGAATACCATCAAATCTTAAAAACTGCAATTAAAAATGGATATGGAAAAAACCTTGTAGATAAAAAACTAAAATCATTCAAACTTCAAAAGAGATTAAAACAGATCACAGCTCTCACACCAATAAAACAAGAAATTAGATTTGCTAAATTTACTTACCACCCCTGGGCCACAAAAAAGTTCCAAAAAATATTCAAGAAATACAATATAACATTGGCACCAAAAAACAATTACAGCATTAAAAACCTACTTCACAGTAATAATACTGATAAGATAAAACCAGAGGAAAAGTCAGGCATTTACAAGATTAAGTGTAAAGACTGTGAAAAAATTTACATAGGGAGGACAAAAAGAAACATAGGCACTAGAAAGAAAGAACACTTCAGGCACTTAATATACAAAAATATTGATAAGTCTGCAATAGCAGCTCATTTCTGGTCTGAAAATCATGAAATTGAAGATAGCACAGAATTACTAAAATACATACAAAAACATAGTGAACTCGTCATATGGGAGAGGATATACATAGAAAACATAAAAACCAACTAATGAACTTTGAAATCCCGCCAGAAGAGAATCCCACATTTAAGTTCATCACTAAATCAACAGATGGCAGCAGCAACCCCAGAATTACCCACACCGCTGGATCAAGCTTTAGTCGCATAAGAGCCGAAGATGCAAACAATGATTTGCGCAACATGTCCTCAAAATAGGTACAAAAGTGAAGCAGATGTGTAATAAATACGACTCCTCTAAAATTTAATAATTCTCCTTGTATGTTTGGAATTGTACACAGCAGTAAATGTTCCCTATCCATAACAGTGTCTGGTTGCCTGCAAAGATTGCAGTGTGATGAATTGTATACATTTATTCTATAAAGGTATGCAGTTAAGCAATTATGACTGGTAGAAAAGTGGAATATTGCTACTGATTTTTGTGGGTAATCTTGTTGTATTTCTTGTCTTCAAAGATGATACTCCATTGTTTTTTAAGTTATTTAACATGAGTGTTAGTAGAATTGTGTTTTCGTGTCCTTAACTTCAAATCCCAAAGTTATGTTAACACTATATTAATGTAATATTACATTTTACACATCCAGTTATAAAATTAACAAATATAACAAAATTATACAAACAGCACAAGATGTGAACCTAGAACTTCTGAGTGGAAGCAATGCCTTGATAACCTCTTGGCCACTGTAACATTATTCTGTACTATGTTTTCGGTATGCACAAGTTAAGCATTATACTGTCATTCACACATCATTGTATAGTTCTTTTGTGTGAGTTATGAATACAGCTTTTTTGAAAATACACAAACCTTTTTGATTGACACACAGAATTTGGGGATGGCCCATTTTTTGTGTGTGTTTACTCCAAACAACTATGGAGATGAATTCAATTTTGCTACTGTCACCTGTCTGGGTATAATGCAAGGAGCTGGATTACATTAAAAACAAGTTTTGGTTAAATAGTGAGTGCAGTAAAAACGCTGTTCTTAGTGTCATTGCTTTGATTCAGCATTTCTAGTTGTTGCCATCAATAATTGTGAGAAGTAATGAGAATTATTTCCTAATGTGTTATTTGTATGTTATATTCAAATACTTTTGTTTGTTGATAATACCACTTAGCAATTATTATTGGTGAGAAATTGTGCTATGATTGACGTATATGCAGGCGAAAATGCGTGTTGTAAATTTTCACTGAGCCTTTAGCTGTTACAATGTCTCTAACAGTAATGCATGCTTATTACTTCACTGACTAGCAACTTAATGAGCTCCTGTTAGAATAACATCCTGCACAAGTGTCAATCACAAAAAATTTCTCACTGACTGTAGTTTAAGCCCTGATATTTGTGCAGCAGTTCAGTTATATCTTAAACTGGCATCAGTTAAAATCATTTTCAATAAACTAAATAAAAGGACTTGAGGAATTCAGTAGCAGAAACCAGGTTTAATGTGTTGGTTCTTTTGACCTTAGAAAACTAAATATGCCCTACACTAAATTTTAAAGTAAGGTTCAGTATTGAGATGCAATTTTATATGAAAGGGAGCTCATTCACTCTTATGCTCCTACCCTGTTGCAAGAAGACACAGCGTCTGAGTTGTATTTTCCACCATGTACTGGTGTTTTGTATAATTTACTCACAGAATTAAGAATGCTTGGGAGTATTCCTAATCATTTTAGAGCATGTAAACAGCTGTTCAAGTAAATAACATACATGCTTATGTACATGTTTAGGCTAAATAAATAACAGTTTAGAAACATTGATTGTGAAAAAATCAAATTTCTACAAAGTTTCAGCAAAATAAGCTTCATACCAGCCATGAATTCATATGAATGATTCACAATAGAGCTAACATGCATTTTCAATCTTATAGGTACTAACATTGGAACTGCTCTCTATGGAATACATAAGTGTGTTATGCAACTTGTTACTCATTCATTAAGATATTCCAAGTACAAATATTCCAACATATATTACATGTTTATACAACTGGTCCATAAAGAAATATGAGAAAATTAAGTATTTGAAGGACACTTTGTTGTAATAGTGCCAAGATCTGCAAATGAGTTTCAACCAAAGGTAGTAATATTTTAGCAACTCTTTCTTTTCAGGTTGGTTCCCAATTCCGTGATTCCTTAAATATGCTCATGTCTACACTTAATGCAACAACACCACATTATGTGCGTTGTATCAAACCAAATGATGACAAAATACCTTTTGAGTACAATCCTGTAAGAGCTGTACAGCAGTTACGGGCATGTGGTGTCCTGGAAACAATTCGCATTAGTGCTGCAGGCTTTCCATCAAGGTAAATCAAATAACTGATTTCTTTTATCACTCATAATAAACATATTCGACAACAATAAACAACCAAGTTAGTAAAACACTTGGACAGAAGGTATTGTTATTTTCCATAGATCTGACTTGAATTCATTTATATTTTATTTAAAGATAATTTTTATTGCCTTTTGAGAAGATTTTTAAGATTAATATTGTGACTTTGTGGGTTCATAGAATTAAAAGTCCAATTTGCCAAAATTCTAAATGTTCATTTCCATTGAAATACACTGTTCAATTCTCAGGTAGCAACATCACATCACATATACACAGTCTTCCAAGGCCGATGACAATAACAAACAGCATTCAGTTTACGACATCCCACAGCTGACTCATTTTGCAACAACACTCTTGTTACACATAACTGACTCCTCACTGTTTTACAACTGTCCAGCTGGCGTGTCACAATCGCTTATATATCTCATTCATAATTTGAGACTCTTCCAGAAGAATAAAGAAACCGAATAATCAAAATATTACCAGAAATTTCCATTTATCTCAGTTTGTTTGTTTCGGTAAGTCTTTTATCTCAAGTGCTATGTTTATCTGCTTATGCAAGCTCGTTATCTACATGAAACATATCAGTTCCTTTGTGTGTGCAAGTCGCCTTATTGCGATCGGGTTTGCGACAATATGTTTACATCAGATTGATATAAAGGCTCTAAAGTCACATAGTTTAATAACATTTTAAGCTTTCAATGCTTTTATTTTTATGGACTTAGTAAATTTGTGGTTTATTTGGTTGTAAGGCTGAAACAGGAAGCATGCATACTTCTTGATATATTTGATAGTTCATAATAAAATAAATTATTCTGTCAGTGTGGATATATACACCAGTAGAATAATTAAAGGAATCTATGTATATTATCCTATGAAGCTTCATGTCAAATCAGTAACGGTTAGCCTGGAAAAAAAAAAGTTCTAAAATATATTGAGAAGAATTACAAAAATATTGACATTTTGGGTAATATTTTCCTAGAAAATGCATGATGAATGTTGGAATAACTTTTGCCTAAAATTTTAAGACTAAATTTTTAATATTTTGAAATCCATCACACTGAAAAGGATAATTCAAGTTCTTTGTATTTTAGTTTTTGAGTATAAGGTACATATGTTCAAGAAAATAGCAGTTTTGAGATAATCTTATTTGAAATTTAACTATATGTGGCCTACTTCTATGAATTTCACTTAGTAATAATTAGTTGTATCTTCTATTATCTCTTGAATCACTATTTTATAACTATAGGTTGCGGAAACAGAGACAGTGGTAAAAATATTCTTTGAAAAGTTTTTTAATTTAATAAATTTATTTATTTTTATGAAATAAAGGATTTATTTTCATCAAATATATATACAATATCAAACTTGATCATGCTACCTTAAAGGTGATTTTGCAGTTTAAATATGGCATTACATATGTGCAGTTTAAATATTACTCTAACATTGTATATTTTATGTTTTAGGTGGACTTATGCAGACTTCTTCAATCGCTATCGAGTATTGTGTAAATATAAGGATATTCAAAGGAATAATATGAAAGTCACATGTGAAAATATTCTACATAACTTTATTAAGGTTTGTAGCTCTGTATTCTGTAATCAGTATGTTGTATACATGTTATATGATTAAAGCATAAGACAGATATAAGATATCTATTTTCAAAACTCGAAAGAAGTTTTGATGTGCAGAGCATAGTGCATTATCACACTACTAGCATACAATTCTCGCAAAGTTGTTGTTTCAGCATTTAAATAAATCTGTTTTTCAAACACCATTGAGCTTCATTATTATTTGAATTTCTATAAATAATGGACTTGAAAATAGATGCCTCACACATATATTGCAGTTAAATTAAAATTATTAGTTCCTATTTTATTTAAGAATGGAAAAGGTTAGCTCACATGGATGCACCACACTCAAATCTAATTCAGTTAAATGCAACATCTCTTTAAGATCTCTTGGTCCATTATTAATTTTAGTCTTTAATGATTCGCTGACAGAGATAGGAAAATTTTGAGTAAATATAATAGGTAATCCCAAACAAATTGGCATCTGGAGTTTCCAAATAACAAACTAAGGAGCGACTCATGTACTCTTTTGTGATGCTTCTAAACCACCTCACACTCTGGTTCTTGGTTCTGCTGCAACGGTAGGTAGGTAACCTCAGTGTGTGCAGAAAGTTGATCCTCTGATACTATACTCTAGGTTATATCACTATCAGTTATATATCAGTGCAGTCTTCTGAAGGCTCTATGCCCGACATTTCACCATCACCATCACCAACAATAAACAGGCATTCGTATTAAACGTTTCTCTTAATTTCTAAATGGAAACTTCTGCAAAACAAACACATGCTAGTTTCATATTTTCAATAAGTAACTGAGTATTCTCATACATTGAATAAGTTAATGACTTGTTTCTGGTGCCTAATGAAGGGTGAGAGGCATAAGGTCCATGACACTATTTACAGCCCTTACTGTTGTAGGCTCGTCCATTAGTTCCAAAGAATTTTTCACTTGTCAAATTGTTTGATGATAACTATAGCTCCAAAAGACATTAAAGTGATGAAAACTTAAGAAATATTCTTTATGCTGTGGTGCATCCGAAAATTACATTGCTCCAAATTTTTGCAGTCTAAATCCTGAAATTTTTGAAAATTACTCTTGGTAGAGAATTCTTTAGGAAAAATAGGAAAATAAAAAAGGCAAAAGAAGAAGAAAAGTGTAGGAAAAGAATTTAGAAGATTTGGAAGATTTTAATGTAAATTTGTGAGCTTTAACCTAGTCATAAGAAAACAAATATTTCTGATCATAAGAGTAAAAACACCTATACTCAAACAGGTATTAAAGAGGGCTCAGATGTCAACTTTACACCACAGCACAACTCTTGATGTTCTACATTGATGTTACTACATTGCATGTGATGCATTTAGATAACAATGAGTACAATAATTCAGCATTTAAAACTTTAAATATGAGCTTAAATATTTTCTTCCATTTATTGTCATGATAGTTGGTAGGTACTTCCCCAATAGCATTGTTTACTATCAAAGTAATGTTCTGGCTTATTTTCTCAGTATTGAGTTCATGTCATGCAGTTATTATCGTAGTGTATTCATATCCCCAAAATAGTGTAGAGAAATATAAAGTGAGAAGCATCTAAAAAGTGGTTAAAAGGCAATTGTACTAAATGTTTTAACTTTCTCTTTAAATGTTATGACACCCTGGTTGTAAATGATGAAACAAATTGATGTAAGAAGCAATTGATGCATCTGAACACAATGTTATCAATGTGTGAACAGAAATGAAACAAATGAAAACTACAAAAAGCCTAAAAAAGAGAGAAGAGCTATGTATTGTTTTAGTGCAAGTGAATGTTTTTGTAAAACTGCTGCTTTAAAGTGCATATTATCTATTTAAATATAAACCTGGATGACTTTTCAAGTAACGCAAATATTTCTGAGCCTGAGCTGGATATCATGTATCTATCTGATGACTCAGATAAATGTATTTACCCAAAAATTACATTTCATAAACTCGTAATAGTATGGGGAAGTAGCTAATCTTTTGCTAGCAGCAGTGAGGACATGGCCTAAATGGCTGGAATGTTGCCAATACAATTAACTTGCGCGCACTTAATATACCAATGTTTGTCATGCAAGTGATAATTCCTGTACATACAATGCCATGGCTGGGATTTGAACCACGGACCTCCTGGTCTCTGTCAATTAACTTAATAATAAGGGTTTAACAATGAAGCCTGGGACTCAAGTACTTACAATAGTAAGTTGCATATATCAAATACGAAAATCCCTAGTGGTTTACTGGGAAAACATACAAGTCAGTTGGAGGATTTAATGTCATGATGGCACGTTGACCATGGTAGCTGAATGATAAGATCGACTGAATGGAGACCGGGAGATTCGTGGTTCAAATCCTGGCCATGGCATTGAATTTTTCAGTTTGACTCTATCTATCCAAAACCTTATCCTTACATGGCTAGTGTGGAAAAACAATTTCCATCTATTTCCTGTACAAGTTGTATACTTAATTTTTACCTTTTATCATAAGTATTGAGATGTTTATGGTTGGCTGCATTATTTCTTCATGCTTTTCTCAAAATTAATTGTTCTTGCTTTGAACAGAGTGGGAAAAAAATCCATTTTTGCCTTATAGGAAAAAAGAAAGACATTTTATTACTGAAAATGGTTAATGACAACAATGACAACTAGCAGTTCCTTCTTTATATATTTCAACTACAGCAGTTAGTTGCACACATAGTATTGGAGTTAGCAAGTTTCCTGCATACTGTAGATTTTTGTGTCGCATGGTTGGCAACAGCCACTTAGGCCATACCTTTACTACAGCTGGCAAAAGATTAGCTACTATCCTACCTATTACATGTATGCTTTTTCTTCAGCCACAATAATCAAACTTTTAAATGCAATGAAAATACTGAATTTGGTATCTTAAAAAATAACACTAAACCTGAAAAAATCATAGAAACAAGAGAAAACTCAAACTAAATGTTGTTGTTCCTAATTACAAGTAATACATTGTCTGTAACTTTGAAGATACCAGTACAGTTGAACTGTCAAATAAAACTTGCGATATAAACAACAACAAAAATTTCTGACTATAATGTTGAATATAGACTAGCATTCATAAATTTAAGTATCAGTAATGGTATGCAGAGTGTTAGGAATTCAGTATGCAAATGATGATGAGTTTTTTATATTAAACTGAACCTAACTATTCCCCAAACATTATATGATGAAGATATAGTACCATAGCATTAAGTTAGGAGATGCATGAAAGCTTAAAATAATTTTCAGGAAAGAAAAGTGAATCATCTAGTCTATAAAGCAGATGCATACATATGTACAAAATATTATCACTCAATGGATATTTTGTCTGCTTTTACTAATGATGTTTATTCTCTATTAACCCCA
Source organism: Mantis religiosa (assembly GCA_030765055.1). NCBI lineage: Eukaryota > Metazoa > Arthropoda > Insecta > Mantodea > Mantidae > Mantis > Mantis religiosa. The sequence continues at coordinate 123,820,087 of CM060949.1, read as the reverse complement.
GTCAAAACCAAAAGGGTTAAATAAATAAATTCATTTTCTAGGATGAAGATAAGTATCAATTTGGGAAGACGAAGATATTTTTTCGTGCCGGGCAAGTTGCATACTTAGAGAAATTGCGTGCAGACAAATTGCGAGAATGTTGTATCATAATACAGAAGCAAGTTCGTGCATATATATGTAGAAAGAAATACTTGCGTAAACAAAAGGCAACTCTCTGTATTCAGCGGTATGTCAGAGGATTTCTTGCACGGAGGTAAGTTAATTGCTTTCAAACTATTTTCCACAAATTTAGGTACAAGTTTCATACATACAGCAGAATATAGAAGTTAAAAGGTACATATGTTAAAGTTTGGAGCACTAAATTTTAAGCAAGAGTTTATGATCTCAGAATTATATCTATTGGAATATGAGAGCAACTGATGCAATAAATAAGAAATTTTTTTTTCAGGCGTGTACATCATATTCGCCGCAACAAAGCTGCTGTTACCATCCAAAGGCATATACGTGGTTGGGTCAAACGAGTGCAATACCAGCGCACAAAAAGTTGTATTCTTGGTCTTCAGCGTTATGGCAGAGGTCTTCTTGCCAGGCGACGTTACAAGCAGATGGTGCACAATCACAAGGTAGGTTAAATGTAACAGAGTTATGAAATCAACTGATAAATATCACATGAGGTGTGTTTTAAAAAAAGTAAAACTGAGAATATTGGCAACTAAAACTTTATTAAATATTACAAAGAACTAGTTTCTCAAATCTGTTATTTGCATCATCACTGATTTGTTCGTTTTTAACAAATTTGTTACATATAAATTAGCTTATGATGCAAACAAGAGATTTGCAAAACTAATCCGGTTATGATATAAATTAATATTAAAAAATATGTAAAATTTAGTGCTAATTATGATTTATTAAGTTATATTATTTCAAAAAGATGCAAATATCAAGTGTCTCCAAAGTTATACTTTGTATAAGAAATACTATTGCTATCATGCATTTTTTTAAATATTGATAGCTATCGATGTTGTAAAGCTTCTGATAGAATCAAATCATTAAAGTTTTGTTCAATAATTTTCATTTTGACTATTCAGTATGTCTTCAGAGTTTGAATCTATGCACTGTGATGGTAGCATTAGTTGAAAATTGCTGATATGACCTCTCAATTGGCATATTATGTCCATAGAATAAAATGAAGCAGGCAGACTCTTTATTGTAGCTACATAGGTGGCAGACCAGATAAACTAACCACCTCTCAAGAAGTACAAGATTTTGAAGTGTTTTGATTTGGAATAGATCTTCATACTTAGTAGAGTTCGCTTTACAAACTCTGAAACATTACTGTTCTATATTTTCATGCAACATATTGGATTTTGTTTGCACCTCTTTATTGTAACTTGGAATACTGAAAATTAATAATTATGAATTAAGCAGAGTTGAAAACTTGGATTATTTGTAAGTGAATCGTAACAATGATAGACTGAAGTTGGTTGGATGATTTATAACTAACCATGGTTGATCATATGAACTATGTGAAGCAGTTCATAATATGTGAGTCAAATGAATGATTAATTTGAAAGAGCTGGATCAATATACACCCTTAATTTCATTTTTTTTCAGCCCTAATGGTTTTCATAATTAGAAAGCAGATGAAAAAGGAAATTACTTTTTTCTCAACTTGCAATTCAGTTAAAGAGCTACAATAATTGTTTGCAGCATGCACTTGCTGAGCCCAAAAGTATATAAGTTACAATGGTTAATAGATTCTATTTTATTTTTTAATTAAAAAAAAACTTAACATGGTATAGCATGAGTAAAAACTCAAAGCAGGTATAGATTTAAATATATGAGTTACAGTGTGGCACTTTTCTAAACTGTGAAATTTTAATTATTATAAATATAGTACGTTTGAAATGCATTAAATGTATTATTGGGTGAACCAAAGCAAAAAAGTATTATTTAAAAATGGTTTTATTCTGGAGCACATGTTTTCAGAACATCTCCTTGATGCACATATGGTTTTTGTGCTTATATCTTAATGCATTAGTAATGCCTAGTTTGCCATCTGTTAAAGCTACCTAGTATGGAAAGTTATAGGTCATAAGTGCAACAATTTATAATTATAAATAGCACTTGATGGAGAATGCAGGTCAGCATCTCAGAAAATAATTGTGGTGCAAAAGTATATGAGAAACATCACTTTAGCAATTGCTGCTAAAATGGTGAAACAAATATTAATGTCAAAATTGAGTAGAAGTATAAGGTTAACTAGAAATCAAACTTTGAATATAGACTAATTTAATTGCTGTATTATTATATCAAATTCTATATAAAGCTTAATTATGATTAAATAAATCTGTGATACATTTACATATTATACTTGTTTACAGGCTACAATTATTCAAAAGAATGTGCGATGCTGGCTGGCCAGAAAACATTACAAACAGCAAATATGGAAGATCATCATTGTACAGTCACTAATTCGACGGTTCTTGGCTAAACGCAAGCTGAGGAAGTTGAAGCAGGAAGCTCGTTCTGTGGAGCATGTAAAGAAACTAAATAAGGGATTGGAAAATAAGATAATTTCGTTACAACAGAAGATTGGTGAATTGGTACGTAGCTTTTAAATATGCTGGCAAAAATTTGCAGACAACTTTGTTGCTACTGTAATATACTTTTAAAAAATGAACAGATTAAGGAATAGCAACATAAAACATATATGCATTTAATATTTTATTTTAAAATAAAATTATTTGTTTTGAAGTTTCATTTTAGAAAATTTGAACTCATTTGAAATTCAAATTTAATATTAAGCTTTATTTTATACAAGTACATTAAAAATGCTATTCTTATATAGTAGTACCCTAACATATTGCTGCATAAGGTCAAGCTATTGATGTGCATTATTGGTAATTTTATTGGAGTTTTGGAAAGGTTTTAATGTTTAAGATGCTTAAATAGATTTGTGGCATCAGTACTTATGATATATAAAACTACACACAATCCATAGTTTCCATTTGAAGAAAGGAAAGGTTTTCTCTCATTTATGTTTCTTTATAGGTTAAAGAAAATAACTCACTGAAAACGGTACAGAACGAATTACTGGAGCTGAAGACAAAGGTAGAACATTTGAAAGGATACGAAGCAGAAACCAAGAGAATCACATCAGTGCTAAGTAATAAAGAGCAAGAATTAAAATTACTGTCTGAAACACTTGCACATGAGCGAGATGAGAAAATGGATCTTATAAATGAAAAGGAACGTATGGAGAAGAAAAGGCAGGAAGAAATGGAACGTATCAATAAAGAGAACATTCATCTCAAGGAAGAACTTAACCAACTCAATGAACAGATAAAGGCAAACCAAATTGGTGCTGAAGGTATGTAAAATCAATTTCTAAAACATCTCAAAAATAAAACTGTTTTATATTTAAACATGGTAATTTAATTTTTGATTAGTAAATGCAGGATGAAATACTGAAATTAGATGTAACATACAAAATATTTGAGCCTTACTTTATGCAGTTGCCCACCCATTTTAATACAGAAGGCTCATGTTTAAATCTTGGTTTGGATAAATTGTGTAAATAGGGTTTCTTTACAAAGTTTCAATCTCTCTCCCCTCTCTATATGTCTGTCTTTCTCTCAAAAGTCCCTACTGAAGCAGGTGATTTGGGCTGGCTTTAGATCTACATCAAACAGTGGAAATAAAAAACTGATACTTGTGATCAATTTGGAAGAAGAGAACTTGTGTACAAGACAGTAAATGAAGAAGTATGTGATAGCATTTTATAAGTCACATTTAACTATTTAAAACCAAAACCTTTATTAAATAATAAAAAAGATAAAAGAATAGTCAAGAATTAACAGTGGTAAGAGATTTTTGTTGATAAAATTTAGGTGTTAGACAGTTATAATGTGTGTTCTTTAAATTTAAATGTTGATATCAGTTGATAATTAGTTCTACTGTTCAGGTATACTATGTGTGTACTAACATATATTGTAAATTCAGAGTTCATGTAAAACCACATTTCATCTGTGTACAAATGGTTGTGTGACAACCAGCTCACACACTCTATCTTCAAACACTTCTCTAATTTTATTCATGGACTCCTTACTGTATGGGCAGTAGTAGAATCTTGTTGAAACCATTTATATGATTTCTCCTCTTCTGTCAGTTCATGATAAAATAGGGTCAAAATGTCATTTCATTACCTTTCTGGATTTACAGTCTGCTCATAGAATATTAACTGATTATGTGTCTAGTACTAACAGCACACCAAACTCTAATTTCCTGATCATAATGAGGGATTTTTTGAATGTGTTGTGGATTATCAGAGGCCCAGTACTGACTGTTATGAGTGTTACATGACCACTGAGGTTGAACCACACCTCATCAGAAAAGAACAGAAGCTGTGGATCAATTAAATTGTCATTCACGAATGAAAGAAACCATTCACAATAATGCATTCATGATACTGGATCACTTGTTTTAAAGCGTGGACACTTGTACACTTTCATGGTTTTAGTTTTAATAGTTTAGTTGTTCTGTGTACATAAGACTGAAGTTCCCACCTGTGTGCTAATTTTGGGATGGATTGATTGGTGAACATTCAACACATGCATCTATGTCGTCTAACTTTTTCTCTGTTAATACTGTATGTTCATGCTTTCATTTTTAGTTTGCCACAGAATCTGTGGTTTTGAATTTCTTCACAATCTCGTAAATTGTAAATCTAGAACGAAGCACTTCACCAGAGAATGTTTTAATATACTCTGTAAAAACACCATGGAAACTGGTGATTCCCATTTATAATAACTTTTAAATGCAACAATGTGTTGCTGTAGAGTCAAGCGCCTGTTCATGTTGGTGGCCAGTACAATAATGCCGAGTAGAGTGTACACCATTAGCCTCCATGCACAATGGCAGCCAAGTGGGGGAATCCACCAAATTCATGGGAGAGGCGAAACACTGTTCTGTTAGGTTTTAAATGAAGAACCTTGTGGTTACAAGTTCAGTATAGAGCCTTGCAATATCTCACACTGATACTGTTGCATACTGTTTACCAATAATGCACAATTATTTTCTAGCAAAATACTATGCCAAAAGGATTAAATAGTATTAGCCTTGGTGAATAAAATACCCTACATGGCCTGTGTTTTTCTCCACAATAACCATTTTGAATACTTTGCAAGTTTGTTTTCTTTCTTAAAAATAATAGTTTTGGCTTACTTGAGTGTGTATGTAGTTAAATTAATAACTGCAATCACAATTTATGGTTATCTTACTGAGAATTACTTGAGACTGAGTTTGCCATTAGATGATTTGCATTTAACAGTCAATATTGTAATATATTAGTTATTAACTTTAAAGAGAGTCGATTAAAGACACTAGACAACACTTACTTTTAAATTTCTCCGGAACATGTTTCTGAGGCTTTGCCTCTATCATCGGCCGGCTCTCGACTAGTTCTCGTTGGTGTAGCTGACGATATTTTGTCACAGGTCTCCTCTGGTGGCGGTTCAAGGAACTTGCTGAACAAATCTTTCTGGGGGATGTCGAAATTGAATACTTTGTTCCTATTTTTTGAAATGAAGATTTGTTCCCATGTGGATAGTTCTTGTTTTCCTGATGTATGTTTTAGTAGTTTTGGTTCTGGATTTATGTTGTGGTTTTTTTCCCAAAAATGTGTGGCAACTGCTGATTTTTCTAATTGTTTATATTTTATGTTTCTAAAGTGTTCCTTTGCTCTTGTTTCTAAATTTCTTTTTGTTTTTCCAATATAAATTTGACTACAGTCATTGCATTCAATTTGATATATACCAGATTTTTTGTTAGATGGAATGGCATCTTTGATGTTTGAGCAAATTAGGTTTTTTAAGGAGAAATGGTTGACTGGTGCTAGTTGAATATTTTGTTTTTTGAAGGTCGATCAGCAATCGTCACACACGCTAAATTCAATAGTGAAATAAGTTGCGTAAACGAAAAATCGAGCACGCAAATCTTTGAAAACGTAGTAAACCTATCTAAGCAAAATTTCTCCACAAAAGAATTGGATCTTTTAAATAATGGATTAAAAACATGCGTCAGTTTCTCAAACAAAATTGAAGACTACATTGCAGATATCAACATTTCGACACAAATTCTACCAGTATCCATGCAAAATTCAGTAAAAAGCCATTGTGAAAATATTTTGGAGGAAATAGAGAACAGATCCTTTCAGAAGAGAAAACATAATACTATCCATTCTTTGAAACAGAAAAACGTGATTTACACAAAGGCAGACAAAGGCAACAAGATTGTCATAATGGAAAAATCAGATTATATTGAAAAAATGGAAAAAATGCTAACCGACAATGAATATGAAATCATTAACAAAAATCCTCTAAAAACTTGCATACAGTCATTTGAAAAAACAATAGCAAAATCAAGCATAATACCAAACAAATATGCAGTTAAACCAGATAACCCAACCTTACCTAGACTTTATGGCTTACCCAAAATACACAAACCATCCATAACAATGAGACCTATAGTTAGCAGTATAAATTCACCAACATACAAACTCGCAAAGTGGCTAACAAACAAATTCAATTCATTTCCAAAATTCGACAGCCTAAGCATCAAAAACACCTATGAACTTATAGAACACATTAAGGATACTGAACTAAAAGAAGAGGACACACTAGTCTCATTTGATGTTAAATCACTGTTTCCCAGCATACCAGTTAATCAACTCCCACCGTTGATAGAAAAATGGCTCAAATCACTTGGAATGGCATCATCTGAAATTTCAGACTACATTGAACTAACCAAATTATGCATAGAACAAAATTTCTTCCAGTTTCAAACAAAATATTATCACCAAACTTCAGGGTTAGCAATGGGCAACCCCCTATCACCCTTCCTGGCCGATCTGTACATGAGTGCATTAGAAATAAGGATCAACAAAGGTTTCCCTTGGATGTTCAAACTCTGTCAACGATATGTAGATGACATCTTTGCAATAGTACCAAAAAAACACATCAGTGATGCACTAAAACTTTTAAATATCCAAGAAAAAAGCATCAAATTCACTGTAGAAATAGAAAAAGATGAGCATTTACCATTTTTGGATCTAAAAATAATGAGGAATAAAAACAGACTAAACTTTGGCATTTACAGAAAACTAACACAGACAGACAACTACATAAAAGCTAATGGCTACAACCCAAGATCCCACAAACAGGCAATCTTCAATAGTTTAGCACACAGACTGGTAAACATCCCTCTCACAGCAGAAGAATACAAAACAGAATACAACAAAATAATTGAAATAGCACAAAAAAATAACTTTCCGAAATCATTAGTGGACAAAAAAGTGAGCTTAGCAAAAAAGAAGAAGCTACTAAAGGAAACCACAACTCTCTCATCTACAGAAACTAATATGATTTTCAAAAAATTCACTTACCATCCATGGGCCTATGATAAATTCAAAAAAGTCTTCAAAAAACAAAATATTCAACTAGCACCAGTCAACCATTTCTCCTTAAAAAACCTAATTTGCTCAAACATCAAAGATGCCATTCCATCTAACAAAAAATCTGGTATATATCAAATTGAATGCAATGACTGTAGTCAAATTTATATTGGAAAAACAAAAAGAAATTTAGAAACAAGAGCAAAGGAACACTTTAGAAACATAAAATATAAACAATTAGAAAAATCAGCAGTTGCCACACATTTTTGGGAAAAAAACCACAACATAAATCCAGAACCAAAACTACTAAAACATACATCAGGAAAACAAGAACTATCCACATGGGAACAAATCTTCATTTCAAAAAATAGGAACAAAGTATTCAATTTCGACATCCCCCAGAAAGATTTGTTCAGCAAGTTCCTTGAACCGCCACCAGAGGAGACCTGTGACAAAATATCGTCAGCTACACCAACGAGAACCAGTCGAGAGCAGGCCGATGATACAGGCAAAGCCTCAGAAACATGTTCCGGAGAAATTTAAAAGTAAGTGTTGTCTAGTGTCTTTAATCGACTCTCTTTAAAGTTAATTTATCATAACACTGTTTTCAACACTTCCAAGAAAGGAATATTAGTTATTGTTATGTTATTGTTATATATAGATATATAATGTTATTCATGCGTTAATTTTCAGAGAAATTAAGAATGAGGATGGAAGAAGAGAAACAGATGCTGATAAGAGAACAAGATCAAGATAGGATAGCATACCAGAAACTATTAGCTGAGTACAATATATTAGAACAAAAGCATGAAGCCATGGCACAAGAACTGAATCGATTACAAAGAAATACCACCAAGAAGGATCATCAGCGCTCTTTGTCCAATGCTAGCACAGCCAGTGTCACATCTGAACTTCCTGATGATGTAAGTTTTAACTCCTGATTTTTTATTATAATTGGTTACTAACAAAAACTTTGGTAAAGGGTTTAGTTATTGATACGAAATGACTACTGAGTAAGTGGTACTACTCTTAATTGTTAAGCATAAAATAATTTATTTGTAAATCTACAATCATTTGCTAAAAAATCTTGAATTGAGTAAAAGCAGTAGTTAATTATCTGTGCCTTTAGGGATAATTTAAAAACTTTTCCTTGAAGTATTTCATTAAGAGTTTTGGAAGGCAGTTGTATATATTTATTCAAAGTGTAATATGCTTTTGCGGTACAGGAAGATGTTATGTGGAAAATATGTAGGTTGAGTATTCCTGTTAGGTTGGTACTGTTAGAATTTTGTTTAAGGACAGCACCATTTTGCAGCAGCGAGTTGCCATGGTTCTATTGATTTTCTGCAAATTCATGTTCATTTCTTTGTAACGATTAAGAATGTGTTATTAATAAAGCGAGATAAGAAATTTGGTAAATTTCTCTCATTCTCGACAATTCCCTTATATTCTAATGTACTGAGTTGTTCTTTATAAAGTCATCCTGTATGTTTATTCATTGTATGAATAAGCATTATTTCAGATGTATAGAATATAACCTCTTTATGATGTCCCTCCTTCAGAGAATTCAGAAAATTTAACCTTACATAGGGGTTTACATTTTTTTCTAAAAAACCAGATTTTGTTTCGCAAATTTAATATTTATCTTATAATTATATATGTAAAGCTAGTATTAGAGTGTGGTGGACGAATATAGCAACGTTAAATTACAATCATAATAATAATATAATAATGGTTTATTCACTTATAGACATGACATACATGTTTCAAGTTTCGTTGAAAAAGTTTACATATTACAATATTTAGTTACATACATCAAGATTTACAAATTTTACAGAGCATATACAGAGATTAATAATAATGTAACTGTCTTTATGGTAAAAAAAAAAAAAAAAAAAAAAATCTTCAGTTTTCCCTTTCTTTGAGGAGGGTCTCGCGGTTCTTCCTATCCATTGGTCATAAGGTGAAGATCTCAGTAATATGAAACAGAAGATGTAATAAACTGTATTAGTATTTTCTTATTTGTTATATAATGATTGAACATAAATAATAATAGTAATAATAAGAATAATAATTTATAAATATGTACTTAATGCTGATTTCAGAAATATATTTCAAAGGTTATACTCACTTGTTGAAATTACTAGACAGATTGACAGTTTGATCTCCCATTTATACCCTCATTGAAATATTTACAAATTACATGTGTCAGGAAAAAAAAAAAACCTTTGAAATTACAATTGCAGATATTCATCTATGTCATAAAAGGCCATCTCAATTAAGTAATTTTTTAAACATTTATTAAACTTGGAACCAGTTGATTGTTTAATTGTGGCTGGCAGCTTATTGTATAAAGTTCTTCCAATTACAAATGGATTTTTATCAAAAAATTTCTTACTCTTTGCTTCCCTATACATATTCTCTTTAGTTCTTGTGTCATATTTATGTATATTGCTATTACTCCTTATATTTGTAGTTCTCCTAACTAGTAAAATAACTCTAAAAATATATAATGCAACGACTGTAAGAATTCTTTCTTTTTTAAAAATTTCTCTACATGAATCCCTTGATTTTAATGAACACACAATCCTTACACACCTCTTCTGCAATACCAGTAATCGTTTCAAATTTTCTTTAGACGTTGTACCCCATAATTCAATACCATAATTCAAATGAGGATGAATTATTCCATAATAAATCAATTTTAAATTAGGTTTATCCAAATAGTGTGCCACGTAATTTAATAGATAGATACCCTTACTTATTTTATTGCATATATAATTTACATGTTTTGTCCATGATAAGTTTTTGTCAATATTCAATCCTAGAAATAAGTGATCATCTGTTGTATCTATTTCTTCATTTCCAATTTTAATTTTCATATTGTTGTACATGCAATTACTAATTTTAAAATATATTATGCTTGTCTTGTTTAAATTATTAAATAGGTTGTTATTAGCAAGAAATTTAAGTATTACATCTGTACCTGAATGTATATTATTAGTTAAGTTGTCTAGATCTTTTCCTCAACAAATTATAGATGTGTCATCAGCATATGATACAGTTTTAACATTATTAATCACAGGTAAATTATTAGTGTATAATGTAAATAGTAAAGGCCCAAGCACAGATCCCTGTGGGACTCCATATTTAACAGTTGCTAATGAGGATTCATATTTTGTTTCTATTTGCTTTAGTTTACATATTATTTCTGTGCTTTGTACCCGGTCTTGTAAGTATGTGTTAATTAATTTACCTGCAGTCCCCCTTATACCATAATGTTCCAATTTTTGTAATAAGACTTGGTGATCAACACTATCAAAGGCCTTTGATAAATCAAGAAAAATCCCCATTACTTGATTGTCATATCAGGAATGTTTTACTTCTCTTAATGAAATATATAAGTACGATAGGTACAACAATCCATTAGATGCTTTGAAGTTTACCAAACATAACCTTAAAGCAGTTATCAATACCTTTTCCTTTACAGAGCTAGCATCAACAGGTAAAAATTCCATCTCCTCATATATGGAATGGCTTAATCTTCTTAAGTTTTTTGGATTTCAAACCAGATTTTGCTTTGTCATTTAAAATTAGGACCTGATTTTTCAGAATCCTACTAAGTTTAAGTGACCATACCAAGCCTTGTAGCCATTTCTGTTCTTAGTTTTTGATGCTTTTCAACTTCCCAACTGATATCAAATTTTTTGAAAAGACTTAAAATGTTTGTCTTCGTTGCTGTCTTTTTATTTAGCACAAAACATACCTTCTGCGCACATACATGCAAAACCACTTTTTTGTATATCAAATGAACCATGGCAATCACGCTCATGAGCGTCAATGATACAGACAAAATAAAAATGCTTTAGAAAACCAAGATGGCTAAAGCGACATCCGAAATGCTTTAAAACTGTTGAAAAACCATGCAATGGCCGAACGAGTACATGGTGAACATATCCTGGCTGCAGCAGAAAACGGTTGCAAACTTGTAATATTCTAACAGATCATGAAAAAAGGAAGTGTTGAAAAATGTATATTTTTGAATGGATGTATAATTTCCAATAAATTCTTTTAAAAAGGCAATACTTTATTTGGATATTCTGTTCATTTTAATGTTACTTGCAGAATCCACAAAGCAAACCTAGGTGTTAAATCGAACTAAAAACTGCATTAATCAAATGAAATAAAGGTCAGGACTTCCACTTTGTCACTTTATTCAGGTTTAAGTTATATAGAGGACATTATAATGGAGGTGTACTGTAGATGCAAGAGAAGTTGATGTCTAGGTTTTGAATAGGGATTTATAACATGTTCTTGAACTTACATATACCATGGAGGTCCCCCCCCCCCCCCCCACATTATAAAGCCTGCCTTATTCACAGTTGATCCCCCAAGAATATTTCTGATATCTTAGTATATAGTGGTCGAATGCAAAGTAAGCTATATTAACAATCTTCTACATTGTGCACCCTGCAGGAATACTTACAGTGTAGCATGCAGTGCCTGTGTCTAGTTTTTTTTTTTTTTTTTTTTTTTTTACAAAATATGTGGATTTTCTATTTTAAATTGCTTTAGACCCAAGTAGCAAGAAATTTATAGTTTTTGCCTCCTCAGTTGTCTAATTGAATTGTATTTGTAGGACTGAACATTCTTTGTTTGATGTTGTGTGGTCCATTGCTACTGCCTTACTGACATTGAGTTACAAAATTATCTACAAAATAGTTTATTTTGTTTGCTGTTTAGTAAACTGAGACATGGAGTTTAACTGATGGAAATATTACACCTGACGTAACTTCTTGACAACTCGGCTATGAGTATTAATTAATCCAAGAAGATTGTGTAAAATTTACAGATTTATTAGGATAAGTCAGAAGAAATAAGATGCTCTTTGCTAGATTTGACATCATTTAAAACCAGAGCTCTATTGTTAGTAAAACACCAAATCAGGGTAAAATTGAATGGATTGATGATATTAATGTCTGTATGAAATATCAACACTTTTGTTTTGAAAAATGATATTAATTTTGTCATGCCAGTAGTATTATAGTTTTATCCATAGCTGCCGTCATACACATATTGTGGGCTGGACTGTACAAATGTCAGATATCAATAAAATATTTAGTGCAGTTACTAGAGTAGAAGGTATTTAATCACAATAAAATACAGATCTTTCAATTGCCTGAAAATTGAATAAACAACTCGTTAATTCAAAGTGAAGAAAAGAATTCTAGGTCTGTTGAACATTACCGTACTATTTTCTAATGAAAGTGTTACATGCCAGTTGGTCAAGGTCGTTAAGATGTGGATTAATCAACGGGAGATCTGAGGTTCATATCCCTCACATTACCATTCTCCCTGAAAGGTTTTTTTATTCTCCAGGTTTTCTTTAGACCTCATAACCCCAAACTTAGATCTAGAATGTTTCCTTCCCAATTATCATTTATCATTTTATATCATCTGCCCACAACTTGTCCCATATACAGTAGAAATGGACATAAGTTCATTCTTGTTTATAAACACTTCTATTATTAAATTAATTGGGAGTCGATTAATGACACTAAACAACACTTACTTTTAAATTTTCCCGGAACTAGTTTCAGAGACCTTCCCTCTATCTTCAGCCGGACATCGACTGGTTCTCATTGGTGTAGCTGGCAATATTTTGTCATCGGTCTCCTCTGGTGGCGGTTCGAGGAACTTGCTGAACAAATCTTTCTGGGGGATGTCAAAATTGAATACTTTGTTCCTATTTTTTGAAATAAAGATTTGTTCCCATGTGGACAGTTCTTGTTTTCCTGTTGTATGTTTTAGTAATTTTGGTTCTGGATTTATGTTGTGTTTTTTTTTCTCCAAAAATGCGTGGCAACTGCTGATTTTTCTAATTGTTTGTATTTTATGTTCCTAAAGTGTTCCTTTGCTCTTGTTTCTAAATTTCTTTTGGTTTTTCCAATATAAATTTGACTACAGTCACAGCATTCAATTTGATATATACCAGATTTTTTGTTAGATGGAATGGCATCTTTGATGTTTGAGCAAATTAGGTTTTTTAAGTAGTAATGGTTGACTGGTGCTAGTTGAATGTTTTGTCTTTTGAAGACTTTTTTGAATTTATCAAAGGTCCATGGATGGTAAGTGAATTTTTTGAGGATCATTTTAGTTTCTGTAGCTGAGAGGGTTGTGGTTTCCTTTAGTAGTTTCTTCTTATTTGCTAAGTTCACTTTTTTGTCTACTAGTGATTTGGGAAAGTCATTTTTCTGTGCTATTTCAATAATTTTGTTGTATTCTGTTTTGTATTCTTCTGCTGTGAGAGGGATGTTGACCAGTCTGTGTGCTAAACTATTAAAGATTGCCTGTTTGTGGGATCTTGGATTGTAGCCATTAGCTTTTATGTAGTTGTCTGTTTGTGTTGGTTTTCTGTAAATGCCAAAGTTTATTCTATTTTTATTTCTGATTATTTTTAGATCTAAAAATGGTAAATACTCGTCTTTTTCAACTTCTACAGTGAACTTGATGCTTTTTTCTTGAATATTTAAAAGTTTTAGTGCATCACTGATGTGTTTTTTTGGCACTATGGCAAATATGTCATCTACATATCTTTGCCAGAGTTTGAACATCCATGCGAAACCTTTAGTGATCCTTATTTCTAGTGCACTCATGTACAGATCGGCCAGGAAGGGTGATAGTTAGAAAAATCAGCAGTTGCCACGCATTTTTGGGAAAAAAACCACAACATAAATCCAGAACCAAAATTACTAAAACATACAACAGGAAAACAAGAACTGTCCACATGGGAACAAATCTTAATTTCAAAAAATAGGAACAAAGTATTCAATTTCGACATCCCCCAGAAAGATTTGTTCAGCAAGTTCCTCGAACTGCCACCAGAGGAGACCGATGACAAAATATTGCCAGCTACACCAATGAGAACCAGTCGATGTCCGGCTGAAGATAGAGGGAAGGCCTCTGAAACTAGTTCCGGGAAAATTTAAAAGTAAGTGTTGTTTAGTGTCATTAATCTACTCCCAATTAATTTAATTTATACAACAACACTGTTTTCAACACTTCCATGAAAGGACTTCTATTATTGACTGAAGCTCTAAGCTTGTGGTTAATTTGTGATGACAATGGATGATGGCAACAGTGAATACAAGAAATTTCAATCTGGGTAGTAATGACAAATATAATTTGAAAAACTTGCTGCTACTTAATGTGAAGATAGTCATGAACTCAAAAACTGGATAGAAAATACAAAATGAATTGTATTTTGTTTTACATCTTACTTAGGAAACTATTCACAGATATCAAAGTTACAAAGTATTTTTCTATAATGGGGCGAAAAACTATGGATATGTCAATACAAAAACAGGTTAATGTTTAAGTGCTCTGATTTTCATCCAGTGTTAACTGAAACATAGGTTGCACCATCATTGTTTTTGTGTAAACTGAACACTGCTTTTGAAATAAGGGTAATTCATTGCAACTCCATTCAATATTTCAACAAGTTTTCTTTTTTATGTTTATGAGAGATTTATCTTGAAATTTTGGGGGACAGGCCCCTGCAGTAACATTTGTTGAGGTGAGTAAAATCGTGACTTTGCAATTTAGTGGGGATAGAAGGTGCCTTGCTCCTTAAGTCAATGCCGATGACTTTACCATACATTCATCCCAAGAAAACACAAATTATTATTTGTATCTAAATTAAATATATGAGTTAAAAATCAAAATACAATACTGTTGCAATATTTTTATTAAAGTTATTTGACTTTTATGTCAATGAAAAATAACTGTACATATTCTTATAAAAGAAAGCAAACATAACATTAAATACTCTTTCATAACAAATTCCATGAAACCATAGAAAGCAAAATCAGAATATTTTATGCTAGAATTGATACTTTTTAAGAGCAGTCAGGAAAGTCTATCAACAACTGAACATAATCCCAATGAAGAGATGCACAGGCAGTTCTTATATAACTACATCCAAGATTGATTAAATCTCTTAACGAGAAAACAGTTGCAATTGATTCTCAGTGGCTTTGGTGCACACTTATGCACGGTAATCCTAAAGATTCCATTGAACTGAAACCAGCTTTTGGTTGCTGCCAGAGAAAGTTTGAGTAGACCAATTGCTCTCGTGATGATGGTGGTTCATTAAGAAATTCAAATGCTAGCATACTTGTTATTTGCCAAATAATTATTTCCATCAATTTGAAGGTATGTCTTGAGCAGCAACCCACAAAGTGTCTCGAGGAATTTCCATCACTAAATTTAAATTCTCCTAAGTTAGCCATGATTATTCCACTGTCCATTCTTGCATATTGCTTAAAGAGAAGTTGCCTGGTGATTATGTACATTGGTGATTGTTGCTGTATGAAGGTTGCACATATTGTACATATTATTATGATGTTTTTACAATTCTACTCTTTGCTATGCAGCTTCCACAATTAATCATCAAATTCATAATACGAAAATAAAATTCATTATTATTATCGTTCCTCAGTACACAGTTATGACACTCAATGCAAACATAATTTATATACACCTCATAACCGATTGAGCAAGACCATAAATAGTCACTGTCATCAACAGTTAAAATTATTCAATAAGCTTCCTCTGGAAATAAAAGAACTGCCACAAAACAGATTTGTTATAGTATTAAAAAACTGGTTTAAACAAAAAGCATTTTATACTGTACAAGAATACTTAGAATATAACATACATGCTAGTGAATTTATGTAAAATTATTGTAAATTATAGTAGTAGGTACCTAATTGTTTAATTTTATTATTACTATAGTAAAGTTACATAAATACTGAGGCTTTTCACTATAGTAAAGTTATTAACTTATGTAATTGCTACCTTAAGCATGCAAATAATCTGATTTCACCTAGAATTTTATATGCATTAATTTGTAAACCTTCTGTACTTGTAAATACATTGTAAATACTTTTTATAACTGGCAAAACCTATTGCTTCATGTAAGCTTAATGGTGAATAAAGGATTATGATTATATGCAGTTAAAATGCACTTAATCCTTTATGACCACTATAACATTATAGGATATATCAGTTTGCTACTGTAATGTTTTAAGGTTAATATGAAAACATTATAAAAAAAATTATTTGGAGTAGTGCATAATATAGGTAGTCCTCTTTTTGGGGTGATAGCAAAATTGTGCCTTTATCATTAGTCTCAGGCACATGATGTATTAATTGTAACAAATGAAAGCTTGGTTTGATTACCTTATCATAACAAAGATTGTGAAAAAAGTTGGTGCTTAATGTCTTAGAACAACAATGCCTCGTTTTATAGCTAATTTTTTTATTAATATGTAAGCTAAATTTTGGTATATTGTTTCAATTTTCAACTAGATCAAATTAAATTCAAACTTGTTGAGTTAATGTGAATGTAAATCTACAGGACTTTGGATATGGTTCTGTTCGATCCACGGTTAGTGCTTCTTCAACCAGCAGTCAACGCTTAGAAAACATTGACTGGAATCAGCAAGGTAGTAGATCAGGAACAATGAGCCCAGAAGTAAATAAACCATCAACAGAACAGGTAAAGTCTCAGCTGCTTTCTTCAATCTATTCTTTGCTAGATATAATACATTATGTAAAGTAAACTTGATTGTCCATTTCATGAAAATCTCTTGTGGGTACTGCTGAATGGAAAAGTGCAGTGAATAACTAATTATTATAATTAATTATACATATGAGGTGTGCTTGAAAGATAACTGAACTTTTTCTTTATCAGCTTTATTGTTTATTGTACAACATTTTAAGCAGTGTCCCCTTCAAAATAGTCCCTCTACTGCAATACACCATTCCCATCATTTCATCCATTTTTGGAATGCCTCCTGGAACACATTTTATGGGATGGCATGCAGGTCTCTCGTTGCATTGTCCCGAATCTCATGTATGGTTTGGAAACAACGTTTTCTCCAACCTGTTCTTCAATTTCAGTAGCAGGAAAACGTCTGCTGTGGCCAGGACTGGAGAATATGGTGGATGGGATACAATGGGAATGTGGCGTTTTGATAGTGGCAGACAAGGAGTGACACATTAGCTGGCACATTGTCATGATGCAACATTCAATTCTAGTTTTCCCACAATTCAGGCCTCTTCCTGCGCGCAGCATCCCTCATGCGCACTAGGATTCCCTAGTAGATTTCCTTCAGTAGCTATGGTTCACTTGCTAATTATCTGAGTGAAACGTGGCAAATTGCAGTTTGTTGTCTAAACCTGCTGCTTGGTATGCTCAGTAGCCTCAGCTCACTCTCTAAGCTGGTTGGCATGCTATTTCAAAAGTTCATTTTCTTTTTGAACACACTGGTAATGTTAGAGGTTGCATAATTATTAATTATTTATAACTAGGCATCTTAGAGTGAAAAATAAAGACTATAAGATAACTAAAACAGCCACAAAGTGAGTCTAATTAGAAAAACATGAGAAGCATTCAGTTCATTTTCAAGATTCATGATAAATGGGAACATGCATATCCTTCTGATGTATGCTCAAAGGTTAAGCAAACATATGTGAGCAGTAGTCATAACTATCTCAGTTTAAATTCTCCATGCTTTTTGTTAATATTATTGTTTTTAATGTGATAAGTATGAATTATATGTAATTCTTGCTTAAACCAAACACATAAATTAACATCTTTTTTATAATAAATGCTACGAAGAATGTAGAAGATAGTGATGCAAGTGGAGATTATATAGGAGAGGGTGGTTCACAGTGAGACACAATATTTTTGAAATCCCATACTTCTTTCTATTCTGGTGTGTTGTGAATGCAAATAGGTGACATGTTTTCATTATTCCTTTATTAACAAATGCAAAACATAAAAACATAGATTTTAATAATCATGAAGACACACCATGCCAATATTCAAATGAATGTAAATCGTCTCACCCTGCCCCACAGTGGGGCACACTGAGACGGTGGATGGTCCAGACTGAGACAACCTATATTACATTAAGATAACCAAATTTAACTTCAAAAAATCAAATAACCATTTTGTCTTTTTGTTTTGCCAAACAATCGTGGTTGACCCAACACTATTTTTACATCAGTTTCATTCACTGAAGCTACGTCTGCAACCTCCGGAAACACAAACTTGTCGGTATTTTTCTCTTTCGGCAGGAATGATATTTCCATATCTTCATCTGCATCCTTCCCCTTTATGACCTGTACAATGTAATGTCCTTTTTTATTTTCCTGCAAACTCAGTCAGCACAGTCATCCACAGTAGGCTCTCTTTCCTGCTATTTAAAACCAGAAAAAATATCTTCTTCATCCATAACTGAGGATCCAGAAGGTATTTCTACACTGTCTTCTGAAGATTCTGGTTCTGTGTATAATTTTCTTCCTTTAAATTTCTTCTGCTTACCCGCAGATTTATTTGGTTTACATTTCAATGCCCTCTCCTCTAGTTTGTTTTTCTCGGTTCTATCTGTGGCTATCATGGTTCTCCCCTTTCTCCTCACAGTCGATTTTCTGGTGGCAGCCTTAAGAAACCCTCTAAATTCATGAGGGCTTACAATGTCACTTACTTTTATCTCTGTTCATAGTCGATGGTTAGCTTGTCAAATCCTCCTGAAGCTCATCATCAGGATTTTCATGACAGTGAGAGCTTCGTTGTGTTGGATCATTCTCAACTTCTCCGCAAGTGCTTACTGATGGTTCACTTTCTCCCAAGACAGTTTCAGAACTTCCATTTCTGGCGACATGTTGTGCTCCAATTTTATTAACTGCTGAGTCACACGATCCCTTAGTGTTATCTGGTAGTTGTCTGTCGGTTACACTACTTGGTAAGAAGTCATCATCTGTGAAAGTATTCCTCTCAAATGGGAATATTCCAGACTTACGAAAACCTGCAGTATTGTTTATTGGCATCATGCTTCGCTTGAAGGCAAATGTTACACAGAAAGGGATGTTTCAAAACAAGGTCACTGCTTCCCTCATGCTATCAATTGAGAATGTACCAATTTGAGCCATTCTTTGCCTGTTTCTAGCATTCTGGAAGAAAACATATTGTGAATTTAATAAATTTCTCAATTTAAGTAGTGTCTCACACTGCCCCACCTAGCACTGTCTCATTGTGGACCAAGTGCTCATAAAGATATTTTTATTATTTACATAATCTTAAACTTCAACCCCACTGTTCATTATTTATTTAATTCTGAAGAAGAAAACCACTGCTTTTAAGAAAACTAAAATGCATAATGATATAAAGAAAGAGTAAAACAATATGATCTACTAAGTACACCCTGAAAATTTTATTTTACTCACCCGAAAATAAAATTTTGCTTGTGACCAGAAACATTCCTTACAATTCTGGATTTAAACAGGTTTGCCAACTGCAACTTTATTTCCTCTATTCACAACCAGAGTGCATCACTTCTTAACTTACACACAATATTTAAAAATTGTAAGTGTCCAACTGCGCCCCATGTCTCACTGTGGACCACCCTCCCCTACTGATAAGTCTTTATCTTTTAAATGATTTTTAATTTATATACACTTATTAATTTCATATTTATTCTGAAAATGAAAATACTTTAGTTCTGAGACCATAAATGCCTTAAAATAATATGCTTTTGCAATTGGAAAACAATGCATGTAATTTCATTGCATTGCATTAATGAAAAAAATCCACTCACAAATTCCACTTTTGTTGTACTTGATACCAGATACCTTATAACCCCTTGTATCAGCAGACGCTCAATACTCAAGAGCTCAACATGATGAAAAGGCTTGTGTGCAGAGATGCTAATATGAATCAGTGATGGAATGAATCAACACATTGATTTGCATGTTATATGTTTTTCCTGTGATTTTCTCATTATAACACTATACATTTTATGACAGTAAAACATTTTGTCATTAAGAAATTATGTTTTTGTGTAATTTGTTAAATATTACTGAAGATCATAAGGCATTATAAATAATAGGTTTTTATATAAAGCTTGTGATTGATTTTGCAATATTTTGCAGCTAATTATGAGTATTTGTCTTATGGGAAGTATGACAGTAGTTGTATTCACTTATTGCATGCAATCTGCATATTCTATACTGAAACTTGAATGTTTAAATAATATGTTTACTTTCTCTGCTACGTAAAGTAAGTAGGAAAAGAGTCGTATGCCACCAAAAATATATCATCAGATTTCACATAAAATTAGACTCCCTGAAAACAAAAAAACAAAAAGACAGTTTTAGAAAAAAGTCTTATATGTGTGCATGTGTGTGCACGTATGTGTAAACAGTATGACTTCAAAGAGAGAGAGAGAGAGAGAGAGAGAGAGAGAGAGAGAGAGAGAGAGAGAGAGAGAGAGAGAGAGAGAGAGAGAGAGAGAGAGAGAGAGAGAGAGAGAGAGAGAGAGAGAGAGAGAGAGAGATAGTTAAATACCAACTTGGTATTAAAGCTCAGTCACCTTCCAACGATGCGAATAAAGCTTTTCAAGAAAATCTGTCTCCATCAAGAATACCTTTAACATGGAAAATTTTTTGAAAATATTAATTTTTTCAAAACGGCTCTTTATGATTTTGATTAAAATGCTATAGGTTTAAGATATTTTTCTGATAGATGAACTACTTGTCAAACACATTTTTATATGGAATGAGCCATTTCCAAGATATTCATTGCATATGTTTGAATTTGTTAATATTTACACTCTTCTTAAATGGAAAGTGTTACTCATTTTTCTACGTCCCAGAGATGGAATTTTAAAGGCATTCACAGCAACCAACTTCAAAGATTCAACTATTGCTTACTATATATTCTCACATTCCCTTGCACCTAAAAGAAAAGCTGTAATAAAATAATTTCTGCAAATGTTTATCTTGATTAACATGAAGTAGTAGAAGGAGGCATTAAGCATTTCTAAGAATGATTTGTGCAAGAGTA
Source organism: Mantis religiosa (assembly GCA_030765055.1). Taxonomy (NCBI): domain Eukaryota; kingdom Metazoa; phylum Arthropoda; class Insecta; order Mantodea; family Mantidae; genus Mantis; species Mantis religiosa. The sequence goes on along the minus strand of CM060949.1, from coordinate 123,798,719 downwards.
GAGTAAGTGAGTGCAATGCATTGGATTTTTTTAAAAGTATTATGTATGTTGTGGGTATTATTTTGTTTAATAATTGATGAAATGATAAAATTTTCTGAAACATTTCAAATGGTGAATGTAGAATGCTCATAATCATACTATCATGATGCAGATTGATGTGGGATTGGTGCTGAAACTACAACAGAAACTAAAGAGTGTTGAGAAGGAACGTGATAATTTGCAGAAGAAACTTGACACTAAGGAAGACAGTCCTAGTGATGAAGCAACACGAACACATGATACCTTCAAGGTAGCTTATCTGGCCCAGAACTTGGCTTTAATATTTAAATATCACTTTTAATACACAATACAGTGGCTTGTCTATAAATAATGACAAGGAGCATGCAAAATATTTCAGTAAATGAAGAGAGCATATTTCTGAGAAGTGTGGTATCTATAATATGCACAAATGAGAAACACATTTGCATAAAATATCTTTTAAGGGCTTCCTAATTCAGTTGAATTTTAACTGTTTCCTGGAGCATTTTATATTACCATATCAGAAATATATTAAATGATGAATAAAAAAATTAACATCTTAACAGTTTGGCATTACTCATTAAAATTGTGTGTTTACAGTGTTTGAGATCTGGTAAAAAAAAAAAAAAAAAAAAAAAAAAAAAAAAAAAAAAAAAAGTTGAAGTAATGAGAAGAAAACTATAGGGCTTTGGATTTTCACAGATGCACTGTTTTGAAGTGTTAAAAACGTATCATCTGCACAAAATATTATTTATTTACATTACTGTCATTTAAAATGTTCGGATAAGATTTTCAAAATTATGAATTTGGTGATTATATACTGTTTTAGAGTTATAACTTCTACACCATGATGCAAATTTAGATGGGAAGCCAAAGTGCTGCATTTATAAAATATCTCTTCAATGTCCTTGTCATTCCTTTGGAAAGCTACAACATTTTTATAATAAATCTTATTTTTAGTTTTAGTTTTAAACCAGTATGCAATTGATTATAAAGCATGTAACTTTGTTGGTTCTAATTCTTAATACCAAATGAGACTCATTTAACAACTGAGACACATCATGTGGAATAACTTGGAGTGTAAATTAAATCTCCTTCCAATATTTGTGCATATCTAAATTAGCAAAAATGTAGTTATGAAAAGTGTGGTGCTTATCATCCTTTTATCTTCTTCAGAAAATCCTTGTTGGCTGAAAGATTAAAAGTAGTTTATTAGAAAGGGATTTATATTTGCATGAAATGCAGAGGCAGCCAGTGATCATGCACTAATGTGCTACAGCACAATGTAAAGAAAACATAACCTATAGCGTGACAGCCCGAAGTGAGCCAGGACCTGCGAAACTGACTGCAGGCCTCATTTTCACATACACAAAACAGAGGTGGTTGATCATCCAACTGATATGCCGAGGAGATGTGGTCAGCATATTGGCACCCCCAAGCTGAAAGCCAACTTTCAGCCAGAAAGTTGGCTTTCTAGACAAGGGTTTGCTACCTAGCATAGCTCCTCTATTTCCTCACGATGCTGAGTGGGCACTGGTCCTACACCCAGGTCTTAAAATCTGCACCCTGGAGGGGTGGAATTGATCCTAGGTGCTTTCCTTGGCAGGTAACCAAAGCACAATGCTCTAGCCCAATACACCAAGATGCAGCACACACAATGTAAAAATTGCACCAATATTTGTTACTTTTTTCTTAGAGCCCAAGGATCATGTAAATAAAATGGATAAAAGTATCTATAGCAGCACTCTCTCTGGAATAACATGAACCATCACAACTAGGAAGTTTGGTATCAAGTGATGAATGAGTTTCAACTCCTTTAAATGCCACTCAGAGAGAGGCACACATCTTCTGTTGGCTTTCCTTTTTCTAGTTGTCAGTGCGCTATGATTTACGTAGCCACTCTTAGTCGAGCATTGGATTTAGGCTGTTGTCCAACATGATGAATTCTGTAGATGATCTGTTAATGCATTAAAAAAGAAATATGGTGTAAATAATAAGCATGTAAACAGCACACTTCATCTTAGTACATCAAGTAACTTTAATATCCCAATGATTATGGGGGGGGGGGGGGAAATATGTGCTCTCTAGAATTATTACTGTGTCAAATGTTATGGTGCTTTTGAGCCCGGTTAAGAGGACATGACAAGATAGAAAGATAGAAAAATCTAGGTGTATCTTTAATTTTGATATATTTAACTTCTGCATAGACAATGCAATGAAAGAATATGTAGCCAGTAATTAGGTTTTTAAAGGGATTTCAAAATATATCCAAAATGAGCTGCTAGATTGTATGTTGTAAACTTATGAACTTAGGTTAAAAAAAATAAGTATTTAGCACATTGCTATGCTTTTGCATGAGCAATCACTGATAAAATATATTTAGCGGCTGATGATAACCATACCAGTCTTGAGCACTTGGCTGTCTCAATTCTGTAAATCTAAAAAGAATTGGTAGTCATATGTCAATATAAAAATTTGCTCCCATTTAGTTTACAATTGTTGATCTAAGCGATGAATAGTTTGCCAACTACTGAAATTAAACAGTTTGTCAAAAGAATCAGTTGGCAGTATTTCAAAATTAAATAAGCAATGTCTATTCTTTAAAATAAGTAATTTTTACCAAATCATTAATTTTATAACTTTTTGTACTCATTAATAATGTAATTTCAGGATTTATTTCAGGATAAATGACCAAAATTGATCTATCACAACTGCTTTATCAATTTTCTTGTATTTAATTTTTGTAAAATGCTTCTTCTTCTGGCTCCTAAATTACATTTAGTTTTTTTCAAAGTAAACGTTTTCACAATCTAATCAAATTAATTTCTAAAAATCATACTTTTTATTTTCTGAAATATTATTTTTAGAAATTACAATAAATTCATATTTTTCCATTTATATATAGATACATTTGTTTTATTTTACTTCATACATTTAAGTTTGAATTCACTCACACAGTTTTAATTAACTTAAGTGTTAACATTTAGAGCTGCTTTGTTTCTTATTCTGCGAAAACAGTAACATGAAAATTAATACAAAATATGGAATTATTTATTATTACTTAATCACATTTTAATTATGTAAGAGGTTGCATATGTTTTGTGTCTATGGTTATTTTTGCGGTTTTAAACTTAATTAGTATGTAACTGCTGGTTGTAGTAATAAGTTTACTGTAAATAAAAAATGTTACTTCACTGTGACTTACGGAGTAGTTTACATAGTTAAAGCAGCTAGTATTTTACAATCATCAACACAAAATATCTTTCCTCAATATACCAGTATTCTTACAATCACAAATGTGATTAGATAAGATAAGGTTATCCACTTGTAATAGTTTTATTTCTGATTCATTACACAAGGAATTAACTGATAGTGCTTATAACATTTTTTAAACAGAATGCCAGATTGGACCACAGTTTGTAACATGTCTCAGCTACACAAAAATGATTATACTTTTACAGCTTCAAGAATTAGAGATGGAAAATGCAAAACTCAAAATGGATTTAACTGCTCTACGCAGACTGATGGCTGAAGGAGAGAGTGGAGGGCAGGAGTTGCTAAGTAAGTTGTTGTCATAATAAATGATTTGCTTTAATGAAATTAGTTTACACTGCTGGTTTTAGAATAATATCCAATGAACATTAAGCTATACTTAGGTAAGAATTTATGCTAATGAGTAGCATTTGGTTGTTGGTATACTTCTTGAGATTTATAAGGCATATTGTACTGCAACACAGGTTTGACTTAAAATATTTTCCACCTTTTTTCCTTACTAGGTTTGGTTCTTGGCATCTATCCAAGGTTTGGAAAACTACTATGAAAATAACACTTTCTCTCTTTTTAGCAATTTTGATGCAGGTGGTATGGCTTTAGCACATAAACAATTATATGATTTTCATATACAAAATATAACTAGGGGGTTGAGTGTAATTGTCTCCTATATAGGTAGATGTAGGACTATCTGTAAGATTAGGTATGAAAGAATTTTTGGTATTCACACTTTTCAAACATTTTAATTCAAATTATTTTCATTAGGCAAGTAAATGGCAGGGACTCGAGAATTAATACTTTTAAGAATTGTCTGTCATTCATAAGTTCATTTGTATACCTACTTAAATCACAGTATTACAGTTAGATAATGTATGAGGGTCATCCAATAAATAAGTTTCCCTATTTTTTCTCTGCAAACCACATGTTTTAAAATTAAGTTGGTACTGCAGAAACTTTCAGTGGGGTATGGTAGCTACACTTGAGCTTCAACAGCACGAGCTTGTTCAGCATTTGCCAGTATGATGCCAGCTACCATGATGTTACCAATTTAAAGTGTATCCACGTTTGAACTGCATTCTGTTATTAACTTTTCACGGCAAAAAAAAAAAAAAAAAATGAAATGGCTATCAATATTCATCGCTATGTAGTGTGTGCTTATAGTGAAGGATGCATGAACATCCAAGTGGTTCACCTCTGGCAAAATATGCATGATGAATGCACCAGAAGGCCCATTACTGCTACAGGCAATGCAGCTACTGTTGCATTTCAGAATGTGCTGGATGAAGGTCAGTGCATCAGCATTGATGAGACAATGAAACGACTGCCTCCTGGTATGGAAATTGGATGCTCTTCCATTATGATGATCCTGTCCGATGTCTTGCAGTATCAAACATTCTTTTCAAGAAGGATCCTATGTTTGCTTACTGATGCTCACAAGCAACAATGGATCGAGGCAGAACTTCAAATGGGACCTTTTTCCCCATCCATCTTATTCTCCGGATCTTGCTCTGAGTGATTTCTATATGTTTCCACAACTCAAGTCACACCTTGGAGGCAAATGGTTTGTGAATGATGAAAAGGTAGAAGCAGAGGTGAACTGCTGGCTATGGAGACAGGACCTGACCTGGTGGTATGATAAAGATATCAAAAGGCTGCTGCCATGACACTAATAATGTTTGGACAGAAATGGTGACTATGTGAAGAAGTAGTGTATGAGTTGTAGAATGAAAATAGAATTTAAGTTAATAGATGGTAATTATTCATTTCTTCACACTAGCCACATACAGGCTAAGGTATTGGATTGATAGAGTCGACATATGCAGTGACACACCAGCATGATGCAAGAAACAGTTCAAACCTACTAGCAATTAGTCATAATACCACGTTAATCAAACATTCCTTCACTTATAGTGGTACCCAACTGTACAATATACAATACCTCTTTATTTAAAACAGATTGACACCAGAAGATTTTTGAATTGAAACTACATAAATTTTTAAGTCACGCATGTTTTTATTCTATTCAAGAGTATTTGGAAAGTTAAGTTATATTATTATATTTTGGCATTTACTCTTATACATGTTTTTTGTAATTTCTGTATTTAAATTTTGTACTTAAATTTTGTAAATATTTTTGTTTTGACGTGTCCACAATCTCTTATGGAGATTTAAAGGATGAATAAATTGAATTGAATTGACATGAAAAATTCAAATCTTGGCCATGGCATTGAATTTTTCATGTCGACTGTATCAATGAAAATAGAATATTTCACAAGTGTAAATAACCCACATGTATTTTTTTTTAAAATAGGGAAACTTATTTCTAGGATGACCCTCATATATTTTCACACAATTATTCTGTAAAAGATATGCATTATCATATTATTTGGAGCATAAATAACTCTTGCATAAATAACTCCTTTGAGCATGCAGCATACAACCATCCATGAAATAAATCATTTTATACAAATCAATATCTGCTTCCCATAAATTTTTTCTCTTGAGATTTTTAGATGCCAATTGTAAAATATAGTATTATGGGAAACTGGTTGCATTTAACGAAAAGAGTAAGTGGAGGAATAATTGGGATTTGGCAAATACAACATTTTCAACTTTTTCACAACCATTTAATAATAATGACATCTGTGAAATTTTGTTGAGTACTTTAAGCTTCAACCAATATTTACTTTTTGAAGCCTTTGTTTCTTATTAGTATTATTGCTGTTCCAGTTCCCAGTTCAGTAGTATGTAATTAAAGCATGCAGAGAGCCCGCCATGGTAGCGTAAATGGTAGCATGTCTGCCTCACGTTCCCTGCCTCAAGGTCCCAAGTTCGAATCTCGGTCAGGGTGAGTTACCTGGATAAGGGTTTTTCCGGGGTTTTCCCTTATCCTGATAGACTAATGTCAGGTAACTCTAAGCTCCATGGAACACTGGACTCATTTGAGCATCATTTCATCCATTTCATTCACCGTCAGATATGACTTAACGTTGGAGGACATAAACTTACAAAAAAAAAAAAAAAAAAGGCATGCAGATGTTGCTGCAGTCTATAAGTTCAATCGCAGATGAACAATTTCAAGAATCTCAAGAAAAATGGCAAATGTCTTCATCATTAGTTTTGCTAATGAACTAATGCACTTAAAATTGTGCTGCACACACAGTGAACTATGGCCTAGATTTTATTAGAACTTCAAAACTATATGTTTTAACTGTTCAAAAATTAGCTTCAAGCACCCTAAAGTGTAATTGAATACACCTTTTGGCGAGTTTTCATTCTTTAATTTACCCTTACTGTGATCCCTAATGTAAAGATGTTCAACTATTACTTGTGACAACAGTTTCATAAAAGACCTTTTGAAAGCTTGAAGGACTACAATTTTAGACGAATGCAATGATTCCACAGCTGAATTACAGCAATGAATTTTCAAATAGAGTTGGATGTATATATTTACCGTTAATATAACAAAGTGTAGATGGTTTTGTAAAATTTAATTAATACTAAATTGCCCTTTTATCAATTTATATACAATATTTATCAATTTAAATACATCAATAAATTGAATTACCTATTAAATTGAATTTAGAAACTCATTTATGCTGTAATAAACCTCTTTCGAGTTGCAAGCTCTTCAAATCTCTCTTGAAGCAATGGATGGACTTCTTTAAATTTGCTGTCAATTTATTAAACAGCATAGTCCTACAATACTTTATCCCTTTTGCAAAGGATTCACTAACTTCAGTTTTGGGTTCAGTAACTCTTGAATTTGAGAATATTTGTTATAACATGAAATAAAACTGAACATACAAAGATGTTAAATTAATTAGGAGTCGATTAATGACACAAAACAACACTTGCTTTAAATTTTCCCGGAACCGGTTTCTGAGGCCTTCCCTCTATCTTCAGCCGGACATCGACTTGTTCTCATTGGTGTAACTGGCAATATTTTGTCATCAGTCTCCTCTGGTGGCGGTTCGAGGAACTTGCTGAACAAATCTTTCTGGGAGATGTCGAAATTGAATACTTTGTTCCTATTTTTTGAAATAAAGATTTGTTCCCATGTGGACAGTTCTTCTTTTCCTGTTGTATGTTTTAGTAATTTTGGTTCTGGATTTATGTTGTGGTTTTTTTCCCAAAAATGCGTGGCAACTGCTGATTTTTCTAATTGTTTGTATTTTATGTTCCTAAAGTGTTCCTTTGCTCTTGTTTCTAAATTTCTTTTGGTTTTTCCCATATAAATTTGACTACAGTCACAGCATTCAATTTGATATATACCAGATTTTTTGTTAGATGGAATGGCATCTTTGATGTTTGAGCAAATTAGGTTTTTTAAGGAGTAATGGTTCAGTGGAGCTAGTTGAATGTTTTGTTTTTTGAAGACTTTTTTGAATTTATCAAAGGCCCATGGATGGTAAGTGAATTTTTTGAAGATCATTTTAGTTTCTGTAGCTGAGAGGGTTGTGGTTTCCGTTAGATGTATTCAATAATGACGACAATAATTATATTATTATTATTATTATTATTATTATTATTATTATTATTATTATTATTATTATTATTATTATTATTATTATTATTATTATTATTATTATTATTATTATTATTATTATTATTATTATTATTATTATTATTATTATTATTATTATTATTATTATTATTATTATTATTATTATTATTATTATTATTATTGTTATTGTTATTGTTATTGTTATTGTTATTGTTATTGTTATTATTATTGTTATTGTTATTGTTAGTGTTAGTGTTATTAAATAGATTATAAATGAGTAGTACATACAGTCTGACCTTCAAATCATAAAGCTATAGCTTTTCTTCACCCATGCTATAATTGTACATATGAGGTAAATAAGAAATACAAAGTACTTAAAATTAACTTCATTATGTTGTTCTGTATAATTTTTAAAAATCATTAAGCCTAGATTAATACTTAGTGTGTTATAAATGGCTAACTGAAGTTGTGTTACTGATTTTTTAACAGAACAACTGGAAGCATCACAGTTGGAGTTGGATCGAAGACGTGAAGAATGCATACAATTACATAGTGTACTTGCCAATCAAACAAAGGGGCTTAAAAGTGTTGCAAGCAACAACTACAGCAGTCATGTTGATATTATCAATGAGGATGGGGAGTTGGTGCTTGCTTTTGAGGCACAAAAAAAAATCAACAGGTAAGGTTTTGAAAGACACTAATAATAACAATTTCCTAAGGTGTCACAATATTTACCTTTTCTCTATGTTTCTTTCTGATCAGTATTACATTTAATCATTAATGAAATTTTGATTCCCTTTTAGATGTAGGTTAAAGTATTCAAACTAGAACGCGATTATTTTTAGCTATACATTATTTGAATTCACTTTTTAATCAGTTTGGATTTGCTGTGTTCTGTAAATAGAGGATATCGACAATTATATCCAGGCTATATATTTTACAGCATGATTGTTATGATTTTAAATTGGATTTTGCATCTTAATGGCTTTATATGACTCATTAAGAGTAAGTACAAAACACAAATGAATATGAGTTTAGCTAATATATTATAGTATGTCGTGCTGTTGCCATTTGTATAATGAGTAAATTTATTTATTTATTTATTTATTTATTTATTAATCGTCCAACTGAATACGCAGAAATATACATATTTTACAAATCAGAAAAGAACACATTCTAATAATACATATGTATAATATTTACAGTGATTCTATATGAACTACAGATTTACATATGTTAAAATAATCTTGTTTGTTATAAAAACAATGAGAGTACATGAAATCCTTAAGTCTACTTTTAAATTTATTGATGTTGGTTACATTTTTAATGTTAAGTGGTAAGTGATTATATAGAGCAATCCCGTTGTATGTGACACTTCCTTCAAACAAAACAGTGTTGTGTGGTATTACCGAGAGGTGACTATTTTTTCGAGTGTAGTAATTATGTACTTGCGAATTTAGTTGAAACTCCTCTAAATTATTCTTAACATACATCAAAACTTCATATATGTACAATGAGGGTAAAGGTAAAATAGGTAATTCCTTAAATAGCTCCCTACAACTACTTTTTGTTGGTGATCTTGTAATGATTCTAATGACCCGTTTTTGCATTTTGAATACTGCGGTATGTCTTACCGAGTTTCCCCAAAACAAGATCCCGTAAGACATGAGTGAGTTGAAATATGAATAATAAAGAACCCTTAGAGAATCCACGCTTAATGTCTCTGAAGCCAATCTGAAAGCAAAACAAATTTTGCTTAACTATTTTAATAACACCTCAATATGCTCACCCCATTTTAAGTGTTCATCAACATGAAGACCAAGAAACTTAGTTGTGTTTGTACATTTGATAACATTGTTACCGAGATGAATAATTTGGTTACTTAAATTCTTGTTTTGGATGTGATGAAAGAGAATAGCTGCTGTCTTATCTTCATTAACTATTAGCCTGTTCATTTCGAACCATTCTCTTAATTGATTAAATACACAATTTACTTTATGTTGCACAACAGTAATATTTTCCCCTCTAATAAAAACACTTGTATCAACTGCATAAAGTACTGTGTCTGCTTTAAAATGACAGAAACGTTTGTCTATGTTATGTTGAACCACTTGCACATAGTGTATATGTTCTTGTTACAGTAAGAAAATATCATTAATTTAACATACTTGGAGGAGTTTGGTAACAATGACATCCAAAAATGTGATATCCAAATTAATTAGTAAAACATTTGTAGTCAAAGTTTTTTCAACTATGTTACTTGATTTTTAATTTTTAAGGGACTAGTTTTGGGAGCCCTTGCTTCCATTTTCAACCTCATAAGTTCAACTGTCATTTATATTTGCCTACAGTCTTCTCTCTGGTTATGAAACGAAGAACTTCTTAATTAAATTGTTGACTGGTGGCATTTCAAAAATTATTAATCAGTCTTTGTAATTTTATATTAAAATATTTTCCCATATTATAAGTTTGTTATGGTTTATCACACCTTTTAATAATTTCAGTTTTGGGTCAAGGTTATGGTTTTAGCTCCAAAAGTGAAATGCTATTGCTGACTTGTCTTCCTGTTTCATTTGACATTTCTAAAATATTCTTTGGCTCTGGAGTTTAGGTTTCTTTAGGTTTGTCCATGTAGAACGTTTCACAATCCTTACAATTTATTTGGTATATTCCAAATCTATTTATGGTGGGATTTTATCTTTTGTTTTTAAATTCAACAATTTTATTATTATTTATTGGTGCCAGATTACATTTTGTTCTTTAAAGATCTTTTTGAATTTGCTAAATGTTTTAAAGTGGTACATGAATCTCCTGAATGTGTTTGCTCCCTTAGTGATTTTCTTTAGCTTAGCTTTTGTAATCTTCTTAAATACTAGACTTTTGTTGTATCTATTTTCTTCTGCTGTGTGAAGTACGTGTGTTTTCCTTATATTCTGCTTTATCCATGGGTGTGTTGACTGTGGTGGAATTAAAATTACTGTAGTATTCTGACAGAGCGGAAGTTATGGGAGGGAGAGTTGCTATGGCAACGGCAGTGACCACACCTCTTGAAGGCTTGCACACATAACTTCGACATAACTTCACTGCCTTCTCTAAAAATGCTACTGTGGTGTCACGTAGGCGCATATGTCAAAGCGTTGCTTGTTTTTTTTGTTTTTTTTCTCTCTCTTTTCACTGTGCGTAACCTATACATAATTGTTTGGCTCTAGTTTTACTTATAAAAAGGTCGGTTTCTTTGTTAGGTCATTTAAATAGTGTATTAATATTTCATATGTCATTGATGCTTTAGTGTTATTATAACTGTTATTAGCATAATAACACGATATGACTTGTCCAATGTCAACTGTGCAATGTACAATTTTTTTTCTTTTGTATTTCTGTTTTCTTTTGTATTTTGTATTTCTGTTTTTTTGACGATGCTATGAATTACTTTGTAATTTTTACAGCAGGTAATAAATGAATGAATGAATAAGGATACAATGTCTCAAATTACCTGCATCACTCAAAAACGAGGTAGGCTAAGAACTCACTCCCCCAAGAAAAAATATTCAAAAGTAGGACAGGGATCCGCACTATGCAGACAAGCAAGGGAACTGGTGTATGCAATGCGTGAATATTTTGAAAAAGAAAGGGAATATGGGGGCCCTCTCTTAGATGTTAATAAAGTTGTTGTCGAAAGAACTGTTACTGCTCTCTTTCTTAAGGCAAATGTACAGCTGAACATTCTAAGTTTTCAGAAATGTAGCTTGTGTATTAAGCGTACATAAGGTACACTTTAAGTTAAAATGCACATTCTGAATTCTCAGTTTTGAAAAGCCTTTCAGCTTTGTACTCACTAATAGAATATGGCACACGGAGAATATAGACATTTTAAAAACTATTCTATTATTTGGATGTTCAAAAAAATGGTTGAGTAAACTATTACGTATAATGCAAAGCAGTATATTAGGTTTCTCTTGCTTCAAAGATATGCACTACGAAAAACAAATTTAAGCAGTGCTGATAATTTTCAGCGTTATCTCAGTTTCATATGTACATTGCCTTACCAGAGCATCATTCAAAACTGTTCGCATTTGTTAGAAATATAAATATCAGCAATTTAAATTAGGTAGTTTTAGCACTTTTTTTCTGTCTTAACACTGTGCACACCAAGGCATTGATAAGCGGCAACGTCGCTTTTCCCACTTTCATGAAAGCACATGCATGATGGCAGTATCAGTATCAGTATCAGTTTATTCACCAATGTAATAAAATTTACAAGGTTCGTCAGATAAAAAAAAAAAACATATAAATTTTACAATTTGAAGAATTTTGTACATAAGACAAGTGAATACATTTACAATTTTTATAATTTTAAGAGTTGTTTCATGAGATTACAATTTTAGTTAAGTATATACAAGTATCAGATTTTAACTTCAGAGCTACTATTAAAGGAGAGGTAAACTAACAGCGTACATTTCTTCCTGCCTTATACTCTTCTACAGAATAAAATACATTTTTGATGAGATAGGACTTTATTTCCATTTTCATTTTCACCTCATTCTTTATTTCCTTAATTTCACCAGGTAAGTGATTATATAAATCCTTTGCATTACTCTCAATACATTTCTTTCCAAGGGAGCCTCTTAATCTACTTCTAAAATAGTTTTGCCTCGTTCTAGTGTCATGACTGTGTACATTCATGTTTTTATCGTCTTTATGTGCCTTTATTACATTCTTGAGACATTCATAAATGTACAAGCAAGGTAGTGTTAGTAAATTTAATTCTTTGAAAGCTTCTCTACATGAGATTTAGTCTGTATTTTCTTTATTACTCTTATTGCTCTTTTCTGTAGCCTGAATATTTTCAGTAAATGTTTCATATTTGCTGATCCCCATAATATCAGCCCGTATTTGAGATGCGAATGTACAAAAGCATAATATACCTGTATTACACTATCCTCTGCCATAATTTGTGCTACCTGTTTTAATATGTAGATACCACTATTTATTTTCTTTGAAATTCTTTCTGTATGTTTATTCCATTTTAAATTATTATCAATAATTAATCCCAAAAAGTTAGTTTGATTTATCTGTTTGATTTGTTTATCTTGTATTGCCAAGGTAATATTTGCTTGTGTTTTGTTGCTTATACTAATTTGCATCCATTGTGTTTTGTTTATATTTAGTGCCATCCCCAGTTCTGCAAAATGTGTATCTATGACTTTTAATATTTTATTTGCTTTGATCTGCACATCAACTGTAGTGTTGGCAGTTACAACTATGGTAGTATCGTCAGCATATCCTATAGCTAGACCTCCTGCTTTTTGTATTTTTGTAAACAGACTATTTATATACAGGATGAATAGGTATGGTCCCAACTTTGAACCCTGTGGTACACCATGTGTTATGCGTTTAAATGGAGATCGAACTTTTGTAAGATTTCCGTTTGCATTGTGTACTATCTCTACACATTGCTCTCTATTTGTCAAGTAAGATTTTATCCATTCTAGTGGTACACCTCTAACACCATAATTTTCTAATATTTTTATCAATTTTTCAATATCTACACAGTCGAATGCCTTCGAAAGGTCAAGAAAGATTGCAAGCACATATTCTTTTCTGTCTAATGCCTTAATAATTATGTCGTTTCCCTTGCTAATTGCATGTATGGTCGACTTCTTTTTTTGAAAGCCGAACTGATACTCAGATACAATGTTGAATTTGTTACAGAATTTTTGCAGCTGTTCTAGAAATATGCCTTCCATAATCTTTGAAAATCCAGAACATAAAGATATTGGCCGATAGTTTTCCATCATTAGTTTGGAGCCCTTTCTTTTATAAATTGGTCTAACTATTGTATACTTTAATATATTTGGAAATGTTCCACTGTAAAAACTTTCATTTATTAGGTGTGTTAGAATCTTTGCTATCTCATGTTTGCAATATTTGACCATCTCATTTGAGTACTGATCTAAGCTATAGGATTTTTTACACTTTAATGAGTTTATTTGTTTGATGACTTCTTCCTTTGTAGTTTCTCTTATTACTAAAGAATTGCAGATTACTGTTTCATTTGTTGATTGCATTTTCATTTTTTTTATTCCCAAACTTGTTACAATATTTATATAATATTCATTTAGTGATCTGGTTATATCTTTTGGATTTAATATTAGCTCATTATTTGTTTGAATTTTAAGATTTTCTGCCCATTTTGAATCACTTTCTTTATGAATGACTTTTATTATATCCCATGTCTTTTTTGATTTGTTTTCAGCCTTTTGAATGATTCTTCTGTTATGTAATTTCTTTGCTTCATTTATTACTTTATTTAGTGTGTTTTTATAGTTTAATATGTACTTGAGAGATTTCTCCCCTAGCGTATTACACTTTAGACTATTTAAAAACTACATTCTCGCTAAGGACCTATTTATGCCTTTAGTCAGCCAGTTGTCAGATTTATGTTTATTACAGAACACCTTTCGTAATGGTACTGACTCCTCTAAACATGATTTTAATATATTCATAAATTGCTCAAACTTATCATGTATTTCTGTTGTATTATATATGTTTGTCCAGGTTGCCTGTTTAATATAGGCTCTTAGAGAATTTAATGTGGTATTATTTATGATTCTTTTGATTTCTACTAGTGACTGTCAGAATCCTAAAGTAATTTTAATTTCACCGTTGTCTGTGTATAATATGTTTATTATTGCATGTTTATGTGAGACTGGGTTATAGCTGTGATTTTTTAAATGATATTCCTTATGACATTTAAGTTCAAGAACGAGAGTTGTCCATTGACGCTCTTTTCTTTTTTGAATTTGATAAATTTTTCTGCAAAAGAATAGTTTTAGTGCATTGACTGAGCATCTGTTGAGAACTACTGCATAGATTTTTAAATGTATCAGTACTAAATGTTGCAGAACTATGGGAAAGTTATCCATTGTAATTTTCTACTAATTAGATTCCAGTTTTGCCTGAAACATGTTTTGGAACTTGTGACGAGTTGCAGAATGTTCAGCATGAGGTTTATACAGGTTTGCAATATTTATGTGTATTTTAGTTGGGTTTGGTAGGACTTGGAGTGTGTTTAACATGGGTTTTTTACAGTATGTATCATATTTATGTGGATTTTAGTTGGGGTAGGTAGAACTTGGTAGATGTTTCACATGAGTTTTATATGGTATAAGCGATTTTTATCTAGATTTTAGTTGGGGTTGGTAGGACTTGGAGAATGTTAAACATGATGTATTTTATGGTATGTGCGATATTTGAGTTTTATTTGGGATTGGTAGGACTTGGAGAATGTTTAGTATTGGTTATGTGGGATGTGTGGTATTTACATGGGTTTTAGTTGGGGTTGATTGAGAGTTAGAGGGTGTGTAATATAGGTTTTATAGGGGCTGTGTGTTTTGTCAGTTTTATTTTGGTTGTAAGATGCTGATGTGAATGTCTAATGTGGGTAGCTATAAAGCCCTGGCAGTCTTCCAAGTTTGTGCTCATCGCAGTTTTACCAGGATTTGCTTGTGCAGTATCTCACAAGAGCATTTCAAAATGTTCTGCTTTATTTTCCAGTCTGCTTTCAATGTTCTGTTGGTACATCCATTCCCCCAAATAGCTTGGTGCATCCACCATTCTTTGCTTGAGTGTGGTGTCAAAGAGGTTGGACACTGGCAGCTGGAGCTTGTCCATACCACTGAAGATCCAAGCACTGGGAATTAAAGTTCCATCTAGATCTCCATACAGGATCCCTGTTCCTGGGGGTGGGTGGACAATATTTCCCATGACCCTGGAAAACAGTATTGCATAGTCAGTATTCCTCCAGTCACCATTGATCAAAAAACTGTCCAGATCAATGAACTGCTATAATATTGCGAGCAGGATTTCTCTGGTCTAGTTTGGCACCAGGAGGCCAAAGCAGCATTTGGTTGACCAGCTTATGCCACCACCAACCAATTAACTAGCAACCAATGTATTTCCTCTTGAAGAGGTGTATGCTGACCAGCAAACGTCAATACAGTGTGGGCGCCAAACCCCTGTTTAGCCGTGCTTGTTGCAGGAATGTATTATTTGTGGCCTCTGTCTGATGGTTGTTTCTGTACTTGTACCTTAACCCAGAACCATAATTGGCTGATGTCATAGTTGTCATTTACGAGTTGCATTGTGGACGTATTCAGCCTTTACCTCTTCGGAGATTGGTCATTTCTTGTTCCTTATTTTGAATTACACCATATAATTTCAGGATGCAAGATCCCGTTTATTTGTCAGCCTTTTCATCTCTTTGTCAGTGCAGTACATAAAATTCTGCAGCTAAGTTTCATACATTGCATAGAATAATAATGCTCCAAGGCATAGCTTAACTGACAGTTTTAAGATGATACGGCAAATGAAACAAAGTAGAAAAAGTACATTACACCACCAGCACTATGATTGGAAAGAAGTAGCACTACAATAGCAAACTTGTGGTCAACACGTGGACATGTTCAACTTTCTTAACACACACACACACACACACACACGCGCACGCACACGCACACGCACATGCACACGCACACGCACGCGCACACGCACGCGCACACGCACACGCACACACACAGAGTCGTTCTCAATGGTTTCTATGTATAATCTAGTGAGGTCATGCATTCACCTCCATTAGCAACATTCTTGCAAATATGTTAGGATTTGTATCTTGATAACAAAAAGGTTTTTTTGCAGTACTCCAAGAGTTTGAGACTTTGAGCCCCATTGTAATCCCTTCATGTGTCTACCTGCCATTTACTCAGAGCTTCTAATTTAGAACTACAAATATTTCTTAAGTATTAGAGTCCATTAGGGTGATGTCAGAAAGAGAGAGCAATAGTGGAGGGATGGCCTGAGCTACCTCCAGTTCAGTACATTGGAAAAGAAATGTTTCTTCCGATCAAAACCTTTCCTTGTCAGTTTTCTTACACCTCTACTTCCTCAAATGTGCAGACTCCTGGATTAAACCCCCTTCCACAGTAGCCCTGAAAGGTGTCATAACAGTGCATGGGAGCGAAAGGATGAGTATTGCTTTCTCTTTCTAGAAATATGACTTCTTATCCCACACAGACTCTAAGCATAAATTAAAATTCTAGTTTACTTTAACACTTACTTCATTTTTTTAATCTGATTATTGAATTAATTTTGCATCCCACTGCTGAACACCCACTAGTATACCATGTATACATAGAGGCAAGCAAATACTAACACAAATATTTTGCTTACATTACTTAATGGATCATCACTTTATCTAAGATTGCTTCTGCTTTCTCTTGTGATATACTACAGCAAATATATTCTACAATCCTTAAATGGGATAAAGTGTAAATCATGGATAAACATAAAACTGTATGTGAAATGAAAAAAATTAAAACAGTACTGAAATCAGCGCAATGAACTTTACATCTTACATCAATAAAATTTTCTGGTAGAAATTCATTATTGACCAGTGTAATAATAAAAACTATAAAGCTAAATATTGCATACTTTAAGTATACACTACTCACTGGAAGTCCTTAAGTTCAATAAATTGTACTCCTTGTCAACTCAGTACTTAATGGTTACAGCCACAGAATGTCAACAGCATTCATAAAAGCATCATTCGAAAAGATTATTTATCCGACAATTTTCTGTTCAAATTGATACAACCATATTATTATGCTAGCTTATCATCAGCATAATCTATCACTATATTCGGATTCATTACTGGTGTAAGTGAAATATGTTTCCTGTCAAAGAATTCAGTTATATCCCACTAATTTATATTTTCCTGGTTATTTATTAATTACCCAGATTAGTATTTATTTCCAGTGCATAATACATGGCAAAGCGAGAAGGAGTATCGGAAAAAATTCACAACACAGATGTTTACCTAAGCTTATCGCACATACACGGTGAGTCCAGTGTCATACATTGGCAGGCGTGAGAAATCATATCATATAGACACATGCAGCTTCCAATCGCTCTATTTGCGTTTCATAACTTATTGTACGTCAACTTACTAATATTTCACTCTTCTAATCGACCAGATAAGACCTCACCTAGAAGTCAATATGCCTCAATGCTCTGTCGAGTAATACAGAAGTGATTTGGGGAAGTTCTGTTGTTCTCGCAACAAAAGGCTGCATGGATGTATAGAGAATGTGATGCTTGCCTCTGTAGTATTGGGGTAATGCATCTGCCTCATATTCCAGAGGTCTCAAGTTGGAATCTCGGTCAAGGTGAGTTACCTGGATAAGGCTTTTCCTGCCTCCCCCTCCTCCACGGTATTCCCTGATCTTGAAAGATGAATATCAGGTAAATCGAAGCTCTAGGGACCTTGGGTTCATTTGAAGGTCATTTCACCCATTTCATTCACTGTCCAATATGACTTACGTTTGAAGTCATGTATTTAAAAAGTAAATAAAAGTAAAAGAAGACAGGATGAATTATTTAGCATAGCTTAGCCATTTCACTCCTGAACAGTTCTCACAGTTGAAAGCAATTAAACTTAAAAAAGTTGAGAGGGAGGGAGGAGGGACAGAGAGATAGAGGAAAAATATGCTAAGAACAATATTACTTTAGATAATTACAGATTTGCAAATTAATGTTTTCAAAAGTGGTAACAGCTGTATGCAAAATTGCAGAGAAATGGAATTTATGGAGGTTTATTACTTTATTTCCTCACCTTTAACAACAACAAAGCCAGATATCTTCATTTGTATGATTTTCTCCAAACTGGCTTCTTAAATTATTCTTACCAAACCTTATTTGGTGTGAAAAAGTTTAATGTAGGTCCTCAAAAATGTGCTTCCATACATAATTAGAAGTGGCCATTAAATAATTCTAAATTATTAATCTGATTTTTATTACATTTAAATGTATTGTGACTTTGTGGGTTCGTGAAATTAAAAGTCCAGGTTACAAACACCAAAAATTGCACAGCAGTCCAGAATTGCATCACATACACAATATAACTTGCAAGGTCAACGACCACCAACACACAGCTGTTTATGCTGTGGCGGGCGGGCTGCCTTTTTATAGATTACTCACATTCCAGAAATTTCTCAAACAATCGAGACGCGGTGAGAACAAATAACTATAACTCTCGAGAATTCCGTCTCTTCCCCCCCCCCCGCCATTTCGGCGAGCTTTCATCTATACACTGCACGTTTCTCTTTGAACTATTCACTGACGTCGCCTCGATCAACAATAGGCTCGCGACAGTATTAATCATTGTTTAAGTTATATATTTCTTACTGGTGAGGGGTATTTCTGTGTTGAAACACTTATCTGGAAAAATACTTCTAACTTTACGTAACTGCAAAGTACACATAATTTACTAGCAGGCGGATTCTTAGGGAAAGAAATATCTTTTCTGCAAATACGTAAATGCGTACAAAAAGGGGAAAACTGAATAAAGGATCATGTACATTATAATGGCATCTTATTGCACATAAAATACCTATTTTGAGGAAAAAATGTAAATATGTATTTTATATGCTCATTCATAAATGCATGAATCAGAATTAAGATTGTGACTTTGTGGGATCGTAGATTATAATTGCCGCATCGTAAGTTGGTGATTGGCGTTTTGCCTCCACGTGCTATTCAGCTGCGTAAACAAGGAAAGGGAATAAACACGTCACTGACACGTCATTGCGGTCGCCTAGCAACCAACAATCCACCAATCAAAAGAAAACTGTTGCCATAGCAACCCGGCATGCTTATCCTATGTTGCCAACTCTATCACACTACACCACGTGCTTTATGCATGACGCTAGTCTATCGGCATGTTGAGGTTTGCAATAAGCAGACACTGCTTAAGTCTGTCTACTCAACGCAAGTGCACGGCGGCCGCTTTCTTTGAGGAACCCTCATAATCGTTTTACAACATGGACCCTCCTCCTGACGGTCCTATCTACAAGGTTGCAACATTTTAACATCACCGTCTTGCACCTAATGAAACAGAACAACTGGAAGTTTGAACTTTGGCAACTGAGACTCCACGCGGAGTAGACATGCAACTGTCATTTTCAGAAAATCGGGGTTGCTATTGGTCCCCAACGTCAGTGTTCTATTTCTGAAGTGTGGAGATAGATTTATGACGGTCATTAGTGGGCGGAAAGGTCAGGTCCTTTGAGGTCCCTTTGAGTGGGAACTGCACACACGTTAAAAAAACAGACTTTACTATTGCTGCTTCGCGTATGAATCAGCGGTATCACAATACCGTCGTCGTTCGTTGCCCTTTAGCATGAGACGGTATGCGTTGTTGGAAGGGAACAGGTGTGGATTTAGTTTCAAGGAATATCTTATGAGGTTTTCTGGGTGAATGACCAACCTTTTCAGTTTAATGACCAACCCTTCTTACCTGCCTTTGTCCGGTCCAGTTCTAACATGAATAACCCTTTCGGTACAGGGTATTTCTCCCTGTCATCACTGCCAAACTAAGAGTGTACTGCTTCAAGTAGTGAATGTTTCACAGAGTGTAAACAGCTTTACATTTTCGCAACATAATTTGTGTGTTTCGGTGATCAACTGTAGTGTTTCAGTGTAACTTTAATATTTAGCTAATTATCGTTACTAATGGCTGTCACAAACACTTGTGCTACAGAAACAGACAGAAATAAATTATCTGTGAGGATCACAAAAATGTTTTTGGGTACGGAATCCCAATTAAAGGACAGGTAAGGGAAGTTATATGTGCGTGTTCAAGACCAAACTACGAATTGCTTGAACTGCTAAAAGCAAACTGCAATTCCCAAAATATATAATGAAATTGTTGCAGAAAAAGGCCACAAAATTATTAGACTTCCTCCCTACCATTGCCATTTTAATGCAATAGACTTGATTTGGGCCCAAATAAAGGGATATGTAGCGCGCAACAATACAAATTTCACTATAACATCTGTTATAAAACTAACAGAAGCAATAGCAAAAATAAGTGCTAAAAATTGGGAAGATGCTGTTTGTCACACAAAAAAAGTTATAGTATCAGCATGGGAAAACGATGGCGTTTTGGAAGAAAGTGGAAGAACGTGGAAGAACTCATGATTTCCGTGGGAGATTGCAGCAGCGACAACGATCAGAAAATGTATTTTTTGTTCATTTCGAAGATTTCGTATGCTGTAATTAGGTAACTACTCACTTAAACGTGTAGACAGTCTTACGGCAGTCTTATGATTAATACTGCAATACGCAAATTTCTAGGAATATGTGCGTGTACATTACCGTAGTCGAAATTCCTCCTCCCCTCTACCCCCCCATCTTCGTTGCCTAGCACGTGGCGAGGAACGGTACAGTGGCAACGGCGCTATCCCCTCTCCTTCCCCACTCCTTCAATCGTCAATCACCAACTTATAATGCACCCATAATAGAAGTCCAAGTTGCAGAAATTCAAAATGCTCTTTATTTCCGTAGAAACACACCTTGATCAACCCTTACAGTAGTAGAATTACGTAACATACACAATTACAATCTGCAAGGTCGTCGTCCACAAACAAGAGTTCGCTTTCAAAACACAGCTGTACACCCACGATTCATTTCCGATTACAACTTACTACTCAGCTAACCGCGGCTTCTTTTTTATACGTCCATTCATGGTTCCAAACGTTTGTGGAATGTTCTCTATCAATCAAGACGGCACTGGAAAGACGAACCTTCCAGTTATCTATCTTTATCTGTTTCGGCAAGCTTTTATCTCCGCGCTACACTATCTGTCTCTTTGTGCACGCTAGGCGCGCATCATCGCAACAATGGGTTTGCGACAATATTTTATTTTTGTAATTATTTGTCCTGGATAGTTTACGATTTATTCTATTAGAAATGTACACGATATATTTTAATTAATTGATGGGAATTAATAATTTCTTCATTCTAGCTGTATATAGGCTATGGTTTTTGATAGTCAACATGAAAAATTCAATGCCATGGCCGGGATTTGAACCACGGATATCCTGGTTTTCGTCCGGTCGCTCTTACCCATTAAGCTACCATGGCCAACTTGCCGTCATATTTTTTTTTTCATATTCATATTTATTCACCAGGAGATTCTTACAGAATTTTGGGCTTCGTCAAAATAATATAAATAATTTAAATATATACAGTTGTAAAAATATTTAACTACACAGGATATATGATAATTCTATAAACATTAGTCCTTTTAACAATTAGTGTGATATTAATAAAGGTTTGAAAGCTAATACACATCATCTTTAAGTCTTAAAATCCACAGGGTGAGGCAGGTCCAGGCGTCCACATCATCTTCCTTGTTTCGGCATGTAGTCTCAAACGTATGTAACAAGCAATTTACAAATTCGGATTAGTGTTATGTCATATAGCCTATGTCACATATACATTACAGGTTTTTTATTTAGCATATATACAAATATTCACCTATATCATAGAAAGCACTATTGATTAAATAATTTTTTAACTGTTTAGTAAACTCTGAACCTGATGTTTGTTTAATATTGAATGGTAATTTATTGTATAATACTTTTCCAATCACAAAGGGATTCTTGTCAAAAAACTTCTTTCCTTTCCCTTCCCTATACATATTGCTTTTGGTTCTAGTATCATGACATTGAATAAATAATGACACTATATATTTAGGAATTGCTAGTATTGCATCATTACCGGAGAACGTTCACCGTTTGCGTACAAAAATGCAAAAGGGTCATGCACATTATGACATCTTATTGCACATAAAGTACATATTTTGAGGGAAAAAATGCAAATTCTATTTGATATGCTCTTTCATAAATGCATGAACCAGAATTAATATTTTATTTTTGCAATTATTTGACCTGGATAATTTACGATTTATTCTATTATAAATATACACGATATATTTAGGAATTGCTAGTATTGCATCATTGCCAGAGAACGTTCACCGTATCATGATGCAATACGGTAAACGATAATAGTAAGAATAACAAACTTGTCTGCTATCTGTTTATGTCAGACTGATTGCTTGCGAATGTCTGTGATGACGCATACAGATTGCGTTCCCTCTTCCGGTGTTTTGTGCAAACTGCGCATCCTGAAAACACATTAAAGGTCAAATCAAGTGTCAAATCACGTCTTCAGCAATACCTAGGCGAATTTAAAAACCTGTTGTTTTGTCCATCACATTGAAGAACACGATCCATATTATACAGCGTTCACAAGTTATAATCAACAAATAAATTACTCTGAAAATAAATATATTGCTTCTATGATTGTGAATTTGCGATAATAAACTGATAGGTGACCCGGCTTCTTAAAGAGCTTGAATATCAGCATTCCAGGTATTAGATTGATGCATAGCAGTGGCGATGCATGATTTTCAAAGCGACGGTGGCTCCAAGTAATAATTTTCATTAAAATAAGAGAGAATGATTACTCAAAAAACTAAAGCTATTCTTTAGTACTCTTATGCCCGATTTCACCAACAAATGTTAAGACTTGACACGAGTTTAGCAATAGTTAAAACAAAAATTGCATTTCACCAACAAGTGTTAGCGTAACACTCGTGTTAAATCTCATGTTAAACTAACACGCCGAATTTCTAATGTTAAGTCCTTAACAATTGTAAATAGTCAAGATGGCGAGCATGAACTCAGCTGTTGTTGTCGATTTGCTATATTTAAGACCGTCTAAATGGCATTCATAATAGAGTACGGTCTATAAGGAGAAATGATTTTCAGGAACTATCCGAAGAAAATTGTTTTACGGAGGTATAGACTGTCGAAACATGTTGCCATGAAGGTTACTGCGGAAGTACAACAGAGGTTAGAACATGCATCGAAAGGAATATGGCGATCTCTCCTTTGCTTCAAGTATCAATAACCTTGCGATTTTATAATTCACTGAATTATGTGGATAATGCACTGTCCACCTGCCGTCTTGAAACGTTCAAGTCACTTGCCCTTCTTCGCTCCTCGTTTTAAATTTACGTAATACGAGTTAGAACATGCATCGAAAGGAATATGACTATCTCGCCTTAGCTTCAAGTATTAGTAACCTTGCGATTTTATAATTCAGAATTATGTGGATAATATACTGTCAACTTGCCGTCTTGAAACGTTCAAGTCACTTGTCCTTCGCACCTCGTTTTAAATTTAAGTAATGAGTTAGAATATACATCGAAAGGAATATGCCGATCTCGCCTTTGATTCAAGTATTAATAACTTTGCGATTTTATAATTCACTGGATTATGTGGATAATACATTGGTCACCTCCCGTCTTGAAACGTTTAAGGCACTTGTTCTTCGCACTTCGTTTTAAATTTACGTAATACTGACAAGTTGTTTGGTGCTTGTAGTAATGACACATGCATTTGAATTAAATTCGTTTCCAATATTTTCTCCGCGACATCTTTCTCTTTTACATTCACTGCATCCGTCCTCTTATTTTCCACGATATCTTTACACTTCGTCACCAATTCAATTAACAATTCTTTCTCTGTCGATGAGAAATTTGTCTCACGGCTTTATTTATGATTTTGTTCATCCGCCATTTGTACAGACGAAAATGAAAACAAAAGCGCATCGGAGTACGTTCAGAAAATCATCCATAGTCTTCTATAGCTGTGATATTTACAAGTTTCTTGGCGTTAACACAAATTTGTTAACATTTTAAGAAAACAGGTTGGTGAAATGCAAGAAATTTAACATTAGTTTTAGCGCTGTGACATTTGTTACGTTACATTTGTTAACGTCGATTTTAATATCTGTTGGTGAAATCGGGCATTACTATTGCACAGTCAAAAGTAGACCCTTCCTGCATTGCAAGACTGATTACACTACAAGCAGACATTCCTGCTTTGTTAATCTAACATGGAGAAAGTATGCAATTCACACACGTCTGCTAATAACTTAAAACTTCACAGGAATTTCCTATTCGTCACCACTATATACCAATTTATGTAAATTATCATTGCTAATGCTATTATATACTTACAGTTGTATTTAAAAGCGCCACATAAAAACATAAACATTTCTTAATACTCTATTGAGGTTTCACATGACAAAATCTGTCAAGCACATTCTAAGTTACGATTGTTCCCTGAAGCCTACGAAGCATGATATTCAAGGTTACGAATGCATGAATACAGAAATATTCATTGTTGAATGAGCTCGCGGAACCGGTCAGTTGAGCTGGTGAGCTTAAGCAGCTGTCAAATTGTCTTCAGCACCGGATGTTCGCCAATAAATTTTGAAAATATATCCAGAGCAAATAAAATTTGTTTGGCGTGAATATTTTGTTTTTCTTCTTTTTCTCCTGAAATTCTTGGGGAAGCGGCGCTTTGCCACTGATGCGGAGCATTTATTGTAACCGATTTCTTATTCAAACAAGTAAAATATGTTCAAATTAGGAACTTTTGACCACATATGTCAACATTGACTCTCCTAAAGAACCAACATTAAGAACTTCGTAAGTGCTCGTGTGTAGCGGCGCGTAGCAAATAAATATAAAAATTGGGAGGTTAAGCGATGAAACTGACCTAAGAAAGCCAAATGGTATGTAATGTATTCTTTCTCGCAAATGCACCGTGCATTATAAAAGCAGGTCAAGTCTTTTCCACGAGTTTCCCAAAAAATATTCACGTCACTTCTGTAGGTCATGTCCTTCATAGACTAAGTGAATTCATCATACCCCAATATTCAAATGTAGAATAGGCCTGTTTCAAAAGGAAAAACACTATTTCTTAAATCACCATTGAAGTTAGATCACTTCTAAGAAAAAAAAAAATCCGATCTTCCTCTTCCTCCATAGCCAGTGGTAATGCGCTGGGGTAATTAACTTAAGTTTTGTACGTACTGTAAATGAATTGGACAAAACTAATACGCCATCTATTCTTAGCGTACAGATTTGCGTTAAATGTTTCATTTATTTTTCTTAGAACATTTATAGCAAAGAACTATTGTATTTTGCAAATTTAAATTTTAATATTCACGTTTCTGTAATATTCCGTAACGAGACACGTAATTCCTAACGTACAAGATTGTTTTAGTTAGTGTTTCCGTTTGTTTTTGTTCTGAAAGGTATCTTTTTCGGAAATATTCCGTAATGAGAAACGTAATTTATAGGGTACAGGATTGCTTTAATGATATATAGCTGTCCATGTATGTTTGTTATGAAATTTATGTTGAATAATTACTCTCGTATAGCAAATAAAACTCCAATTGCTTGGAGAAAATACTACTTTAAGTGAACCGCCACTGGATAGCATACACGAGGACATCGCTGGACAGTTGGCCAGTGGGCTAGTCATTTGCTGTTTGAACGCGTGTGCGCGAGAACTGTGTAATAAATGCAGGAAGTACAAGCTGGAAACATATTATTAAAAAGTTATAAATCGAAAAAATAATGTTTAGTAAGATTTTACATTGCATTACCTTAAATGCAATAAAACAATGGTAAAGTACTTGGTCATAGTATAACGGAAGTCGGTACATATTAGATATTTAGAAAGGTTCCATATTACCTACTGATTTTGTAATATCGACTTTTTTAAGTATGAAACAAATATTGTCCGGGCTGGCCCCGTAGCTCACTCGGTAGAGCACCTGCCTCCCTACGAGGGGTCGGTCCCTGGTTCGATTCCAATGATGTGTGCGTAATCTAATGATTAAAAATCTGAAGTACCTGCAACCCAACGACCACGAGTTTACCCCATCGGATGTGTGCCACAGGACAACGGCCGCCGATATGACCATTGCTGTTAAAGGCGGGGTATAAATGAAAATATGTTGTCGCGCCGGCTATTAAGCTTGGCCGGGGGTGATGAAAGGGGAATTACAACACGCGCAGTCAGAAGGCCTGTTCTGCCGCCAGTCAATCATGGGTTAATCGGTGTTCTGGTTACCAAAGCTTGAAAAAGACTTAGGTTAGCAATTTCAGGGCAGGTTTGTATTGATCGTTATTTAATGAGTAATTGGGGAACATAGAGGATTGCCTACAATTTTGAGTTTTTGCTACGCTTTCCTATTGCTGCGCAGTGGTGACACTCTTAAGCATAAAAACATCCCTTGACTACGCTTAGTGACTTAGGGACCTCAGTATATTTTACTACATATGTTCATTATGTGTATATCTCTTAGTTGTGCAATATGTGCATTACAACGCATGACTTCGGAACATATACGAAACATTAGGATTACAATTATGAGTAAAGCATGCTGTTTAAATTAAAAATAAAACAAAAAAAAATAAGTTTTTTCCTGTGAAGTAAGCATAAGTAAGCACAAACATGCATAATTAAAACTGCTTATATAAGTATAGTATAACTTTTTTGCTTAGAAATGTGGGCTTTACTTATAACATTTGAAAAAATCAATACACCTACATTTATTTGTGGGTTAAGTGTTGATTCTTCAAAAAGAGTTGGCCTGTAAATTATATGAATATATTGTGTTTTCAAATATTTGTTTCCTCTTTTCACTATTGCTTATAAAAGTGTTCATTATTTACAAGTTTCTAACCTGTTTTATGAGTGTGGCAAGAGCAACAGCTTCATTGCTTATTCATCATTGTGACTTCTCAGGTACAATTTCAGTCTCCAGAGAAAATTAAATGGTTAATCACGATTTATCACAATCCCTGGCCCATATTACAATTTCCCTCCACTCATCGCACTCTCATTCCCTCCCTAGTGAGAGTCTAATGTTGTAACAACTATGTAATGATTTCATGTCCTCTCCATGCATCCCTCTACTTGTTATTGATGTGCTCAAAGAAGGAAGAGAAGATAGATATCATTGAAAGGTATTCATGATAATGAATATCTTAAAGGCAATAAATAATATTATGCTTCAGTTATATGAGAAATATATCATTATTTGCATCTTCTCTCTGTTCATATGATATCAATAAGTTTATTATGTATTAATTTTAAGGCATTAAGGATAATTTGTATGTGAAAGGAACACATGTTATTTTTATTTATATTTTATCTCAATGTCTTTATTTTTTCATGTAATATTTACCATTAAAGCTGAAGAAATTTTGTTCAAACCATAGGTTTGTTAATGAATTAAGAGGTAATAATCAGGGTTATCTATGAGCAATCCATCTTTATTGGCAAATTTATTTACAAGTTAATTTGAAATACACATGGCTTTCCCATGGTTCTGCAAGGTGTGTTACCCATACACTGCTGACATCTTTGCAATCATACCAAATAGACATTTAGATAATGCATTAAAACTACTTAATCTACAGGAAAAAGCTATCAAATTCACAATAGAAAAGGAAGTCAATGAACAAATCTCTTTCTTGGATCTAAAAGTCATCAGGGATGACACAAAAATAAAATTTGGAATTTACTGGAAGCCAAATCAATCTAAAAATTACTTAAAAAATCACAGCTATAACCCAGTTACACATAAACTTGCAATAGTAAACAGTCTTATACATAGAGTAGTTAACATACATATGAATAAAGCAGAATACTACATTAAAAAAAAAAGTGTTTCACGTAGCAGGAGAAAATAGATATAACAGAAGTCTAGTACTCAAGAAGATAGACTGGCTAAAGAAAACCATTAAGGAAGCAAACACATTCAGGGGATTTATGTACCACTTAAAAACATTTATCAAATTCAAAAAGATCCTAAGGGAAGAAAATTTTATCTTGTCATCAATAAATAGAAATTCATTAATAAGTTTGTTAAATTAAAAAACAAAAGATGAAATTGCACCTATTAGTAATTTGGAAATTACCAAATAAATTGTAAGGATTGTGCAAAGCTGTACATAGGGCAAACATAAAGAAACCTAAAATATAGAACCAAAGGAGATATTAGAAATGTCAAATTAAACAGGAAAATAAAGTCAGCAGTAGCAGTAAACTTCACATTGACCCAAATCCGAAATTGTTAAAAGTTATGATAATCCATAACAAATTCATAACATGGCAAAACATCTTAATATGGAAACACAAAGACTAATTAATAAATTTCAAAATCCTGCCAGTGAACAATTTAATTAAGAAATTCTTTGTTCCACCTCCAGAAAGAAGACTGCAAGCAACTGCAATCTAATGACATTCAGATCTTCAAGGTTGAAAATGGAAGAAATGCTCCCAAAACTAATTCCTCAAAAATTAAAAGGTGACCTATGGGTAAAAAAACATATAAATGTTTTATTAATATCCTTAAATGCTTTATAAAAGAAGAACGAAATCGGAGAACACAAAATATTCTTACATATATGTGTTTCAGTTTTAATAATTAATGAACTTTATCTTTACAACAGTAGAGGAGGTGCTATAAGGAAACGGTCAGAGTGTCACCTTTGTTGTTGTGACTTTTCTTCTATGTCAGCAAAATTAATATCTGATTCATTATATAAAAAGTTTATGGTTACAATTTCAACAATATTGTTCCCTTGGAATTTCTTTAAGATCCTCTGTATGTGTGATTCAAAGATTTCCAATTCTGAGTAGTAACCCTACATAGTACCTCATTTATTACTTGTTCAACATCTACAAGCCAAAGTGACTTCAGTCTTTACTTAGCCCAAATAAGCTTAATAGGATTGCATGGAGATTCAACCAGATAACCTCGTGGCCTATTTCTAATGCTATCTGATCCATCCATACTTTTCCTGACTTTTCTAAGGAACAATGTGGTTTTATAGCTTGATCTTAGTTTCTCTTGTATCAAAGGGAATATAATTTACACATAGCAATTCTTAATTTTCATGAACAGATGTTGAGTAACGTTTCTATGGTCATAGAATGATATTAGGCATTATCCATTATGATCGTGAAACACTCTTTCAACGCACTTAAAAGTCTGTTAATAAAAATATCTTCTTTGAAGATGTCTATATTAAAATTGGTATGGTAATAAAAATGTTTGTTTTGTGTTTGAGAGCAAAAAATCCATTTTCTTGCCAGCAAAACACTATTCTTGATGAAGCTTTTCACTTTTGCTTATAGGTATCTGAGTTTACCCCCTACCAGATGAATCTTGCCATATATTCTTCCTGCAATGATTTTGATTAACCTACATTTTATACAAATAAAATATAGGCTTGAAATTACTTGTACTTCTTAATATTGTGGATGGTGCACATGAATTTTAATCTTGCAGCTCAGTAGCACTTCTTTCTAGTAGAAATTTGCAATCATTATTGACTTTCTTATATTTGGATTACAAAATACTATATGTAGAAGATATTGAAATCATGTATTCTATTTTCTTCTTCATTAACTTGGTCAAATTTTTGGCCAATGTATATTAATCCCTGTCATACAAATCAAAAATTCTTCAATGCAAGAAGCTCTTCTGAAATCATTTTAAGTTGGTATTACACTTTTTCACTGCTCAGTGCTTTCCGAGACCTAAGTATGGGAACATCCCCTCTTTAGTGAACTTCTTAGCATCTGTTACAGAATGAGTACTCATATGACAAGCTTGTGCCTTAATTCTTGACTCTGAGAAATTTTTATGTTTGAAAACTTCTTAATTGATGGCTATTTGAAAAAAAAATGCATAAAATATTTTTTGCTGCTTATGTAAAAATCTTTTTCATATCACTACCAACCAGCATGTACTAGGTTTGCTAACCAGCATATTCATCAACTTTGAAAGCATGCCTATACTCTTTAATAGTCACTACTTTATTGAATGCAAGTTGCAAAATGCATTAGCTTCATGTTGCATGTCTCTTTTTCTTCATAGATGGAAATAAGTTCATATTTTTCTGGTCAGACATCCATCTCCAAAACCAGACATTCCACAAACAAGGGTTTAGATAGTTCCCTCAGATAAAATAGCTTTGTGACACAGGAAAAACTGAACAGTTATATAGTATTTTTTGAGCATACAAAGAAATTAGCAATAGAGCCTGAAATTGAGTTTAATGTTCAACAGTATAATGTTATTATTAAGTTACTTGATGAAAATTAATTGTTCCTTCACACTAGTCGTATATAGGCTAAGGTTTTGGATAGATAGAGTGAAACTGAAAAATTCAATGCCATTGCCAGGATTTGAACCACAGATCTCCCGGTTATCGTATGGTCACTCTTAAACATTGAGCTACCATGGCCAACATGCCGTGGTGACATTAAATTCTCCATTTGAATACTTACCTCTCTTAATAGTCAGCAATAGGCAAGTCATAACTAGCCCTGTTTTATATTCATTCTTTTATTTATTGATTCCTTCAAAATTAGAAACTTTAAAATATTTGTTCATTGTAAATGAAATCAGAATTTTCACTTGAATAAAGGACAGGCAGTTTTGAAGCTAATAATTGTAACATTTGTAGAAAAGAAGACTCATGTTCATAAAGTGTTTCCTTTCAAAGAGTGGTAAGATTTGTAATTAAAACAACATGCAGGATGTTACAGCAGTATGTGTCACTCCTAATAAACATTTGGAAAATAAAAACATATGAATAAACTATAACAAATTAATTCTTCACCCATTAAATTAGAAAATAAAAAAAAAAATAATCCAAAATACGAGGCTGTGACTTATGGTTGGCCTAATGGGGATTTTGTTAAAACACTCTAAAGCACACAGTTTGTTGGCAGAGTAAGATATTCATGTCCCTTGTTATAGACTATGTTGGAGATAATGTTGTCCTACATGTGACCTTTCCCACATCTTTGAAAAAAATTTGCAGCCATAAAAACAGGACCATCCTTTATCTGTAAAGAAGTTATATGCATTCTGTTTCCTGGGTGATAACAGACATTAAAAAACATAAAATGTCAGCTTTAATCCTTAGTTATTTAAACAAAACATAATTTTTTTTTAATATGAATCTGAAATGACCTTACAGTTCCATTTAGCAAAATATAATGCTTTATGTCTAACTTACGTTTGGAACTTCATAGGCATTTATAACCACAATAAGGGCCTAATTCTGACTTAATAAATACAGTCATTATTAAATAAATATTAAAAGCAGAAGCATTATTAACAGTGAAGTATTCTTCATTTTTGAGTTTGATTTATGAGTCACTATGTTTACACTCAAACTTCACTTACTTGTTGTTGTATAATTGAAACGTTTTCAAGATCATTCAATCTCATCCTCAGCTGTTTGGTGACTAACTGAGCAATCCTCTTCTTCCACTACTACGGAGCTCCGATTACTCTGCCATCTGGTGTTAGTGACACTAAGTTTTAATACTTCATTTAATGCCGGGATTTCAAAATTTATAACTTTATCACGGTTTTTGTTTATGAATATTTTTCCCAAATATCCAATTCTATGGGTGTACTTAAAGATTTTAACAATTTAATGTTGTGGCCAATGTTGTGGTTTTCTGTCCAAAAATGGTGTGAAACTGCAGATTTTTCTGTTTGTTTCAACTTAATGTTCCTCTGGTGTTCTTTTTGCCTGGTTAACAAGTTTCTCTTAGTTTTTCCTATGTAGCTTTTTTCAGAGGTTTCACAATTTATCTGATAAATTCCTGATTTCAAATTGTTGGGGATTGAATTTTTTAGTGGTCTATTTAGCAGGTTCCTCAGACTGAATTTGTTTTGGGGTGCTAGTTTTAAGTTTAGTTTTTTGAAGATTCGTTCAAATTTTCTAAAATCCCATGGGTGGTAGGTGAATTTTCTATATTGCCAATTGTTTTTAAGTGGTGTGAGAGTGGTATTTTTTGATATTATCTTCATTTTTGCCTTTCTATTCATCATGTTCCTTATAATGGCTGGGTTGAATCCATTTAATACTGCTATCTCTTTTATGTGTTGTTGTTCTTTCAAAAATTCCTCATTACTCAGTGGGATGTTGTATAGCCGGTGAATTAGACTTCTAAAGGCAGTTAGTTGATGTGAAACTGGGTTGTATTCATTTTTCTTTATGTAATTATCTATGTGTGTGGGCTTCCTGTATATTCCAAAATCTACACCATGACGATTTCTTTTTATCTTGAGGTCCAAAAAGGGTAGGGTGTTGTCTCTTTCTATTTCCATTGTAAACTGGATGTGATTATCTTGCAGGTTTAGTAAGTTTAGAGAATTCTCTCTAAGTTTTTCCGGGATGATAGCAAAAACATCATCAACATATCTCCGCCAAAATTTGTAAATCTGTGGGAAGGCCTTTACTATGTGTGTTTCAAAATAGCTCATGTATAAGTCTGCTAAAATAGGCGAAAGTGGGCTCCCCATAGCTAATCCTTTTGATTGTCTTTAGAATTTTTGGTTAAACATGAAGTAATTATTCCTTATGCATAAATCTGTAAGATTGATAATGTCATCTATTTCTGTGGGGTCTGTTGTAGTCTGGGTTAGCCATTTTTTAAGGAGTGTAGGTATTTTTTCTACTGGAATGCTTGTAAAAAGTGCCTTAACGTCAAAAGAAACTAGTATGTGATTTTCCGGAATGTTGTACTTCTGTAGGTGATTTATCAATTCTAAGGAGTTCTTTATTCCCAAACTTTGAAATTTGTCATATGATTTTAATTTTCTTACTAACCACTTTGCAATGTGGTACGTAGGTGAATTGATGCCATTGTCAGTTAGTCACCAAACAGCTGAGGATGATCTTGAAAACTTTTCAATTATACAACAACAAGTAAGTGAAGTTTGAGTGTAAACATAGTGACTCATAAATCAAACTTAAAAAAAAAAAACAGTCATTATTATTGGGCAAATAAGTTGATGAGTGTACATATGTGAATTTGACAAATGAATCTGAGTTGAATGAGATAAAACTATTTCCTTTTTCAGGCAATTGGAGGATGAATTACAAGCTGAAAAACAACGATGGCAACTAAAATATGATGAACTTACACAAGAGATAGAAAAATTAAAACTAGATAATGAACGCCAGCAGAAGTTACTTTCCGCAAATCTGAACAAGAGTCCTCAAACACCAAATGAGGCCATCATGCACCATGAAATAACACGTCTAACTTCTGAAAATTTGGTAAGAGTTATCGAATGTATATCTTTATAAAGTTTCTATTCTTTAAGAAAATTGTAAAATTAGTGTCATAACATTTTAACCGTGATTTAAATAAGAGATGCTGAGGGAGGTATAGAGCAAAATTTGGAATTGGGGGAAAAATAAAGAAAAATAACCTGGAGTGCTTCATTCACTGTATAATGTACCTTGACATTAGTACATTAATTACTTTGACAGAGATGACAAACTGGCACTAACAGTTAAAACATTGACCTAATTAATTAATATTAATGGTAATTTATTCAAATAGATTCAAGAGCGGCAAAGCAATAAACTATACCGCTCACAAAAGTTAAAGGTATGTGAATGCTGGCCAATGCTCAAGCATAATGCATGTACTGGTAGAGTTTCTGTACATAATAGCACGTTTTACATGCCAGCAAAGGTTCTGCTTATTTTTCCTGTAATTAAACAACACATTAAATATTCCTAAAACACAAAATCTTACCATGACTTACGTCACAGCATTGGAACAGCAAGCACAGTTTCTAATCCAGTAACTCACTTTTCAACTCTATGGGTCTTTCCTGGATATTGAAATACAAGCAGACTCCCTTTTTCTAAGGATGAAGCTGCTTCACTACAAATTTGTGACACTGTGTGTACACTACCTGCACTACAAATTTCCACAGTTAAATTGTTGGGTTTTGAAAAATATGCAGTTGTCCTATATTCTGGGTTGAAGAGCTTTCGTAAAACCATGTTCACATTAAATGTAATTTTTCTGCCCTAAGAATGAATCATTTCAGGTTTGTTAATCGAAAAATCACTTGTCCCATCTTTGAGGGACCTGTTTTCGCACTTGGATCACAAACACTGGAGAAAAGATGTGTATAATAATAATTTAATGTAATATTAACAATATTTCAGCTCAAATTCGACACATGACTTAACAATGCTGTTCACTTTAACAAAATAACATACCGCTTCTCTGAAAACGAACTGAACATTAACTCATTCTGTTTCAAACTGTGTGACTTATATTTTCATAGTAAGTGCACTGTTTATTTATGCTTGAGATAAGTATTGTGAGGAAGCAATGGTATTGTTTTTCAGGGTTATCTGTGTTGAATGGATGGATGTTGGGTAACCATAACTATGTTAAGATAAAATGTGCATCGCTCATGTTCTAAGTATCGTAGAGACAGGATTTTTGTACCGTCATAATCAGAAAATAAAATTCTTTCTTATTATAAGATTGGCAAATGTCATTTTCAAATATTTATCCGAGCGTAATTAAGGAAGATAATGTACTCAATTCAGGCATGTGAGATGCATGTACCACATTCAGCAGCGCTGGTAGGAGGACCAAGTGTAGGATTTGCTGGAGTCTACAGTACGGACTGCCTCCATATGTCTTTAACATTTGCAAAGATTATAGTAGTGCAACCATTTATATCTAGTTATCTTTTATATTTCTGCATTAGTTCTGTTCTTTTGTTTTTGTTTTTTTTTTGTAATTTACGTCCTCCAACGTTAAGTCATATCGGACTATGAATGGAATGGGTGAAATGATGCTCAAATGAGCCCAGGGTCCAAAGAGCTTAGAGTTACCCGACATTCGTCTATCAGGATAAGGGAAAACCCCGGAAAAACCTTATCCAGGTAACTCATCCTGACCAAGATTCGAACTCGGGACCTCTTGAGCGTAAGGCAGACATGCTACCACCACGCTACCGAGGCGGGCTTAGTTCTGTATGTGGTGGATATATGTCAGATTTGGTGTATGGTGTAGTGTATTTCATATAACAATCATTGCCATTTTGAAATATAGACAAACTTGCATTCTAATGTATGAAACAAGCAAGCTAAGAACAATTATGACTCTTTAGTCTCGGACCTCCCCATTGATCCCTGAACAGTGTAAATTATACGTAGTATATATTAAATGTAGGACCTGAAAAAGATGTATTTTTTAGATAAAATTACTGTTATTTTTATCCAAAAGTGATGTTATTTGTTTGGATGTCTGCATATGGTATGCTTTTTGGTGCACGCATTATGCTCCGCTTTGAAATGCAAAATCTGAAATTATTTACAGATTGTTTTCATTCATATTTTTCCACAAATCTTCAGAATATGTCATAGCAACACGAATGATGCTCAGAGTCCTCATTTGCACAAGTTAACCATACTAAGTGCATAGATTTCTTCAGCAAAAGTCGGATATCAAAATACTCTCATATTCAGCAGAATTGTTCTGTCAATTTCACAACATGAGTTATGTTTAACCTCAGTCTTTCAGCTGTATAATCTGAAATTATCTTATCCGGATTCAGTTCCAAAGAGAAAAGTAAGTTTGCTGAAGTTTAACGAGAGAGAGAGAGAGAGAAAGAGAGAGAGAGAGAGAGGGAGAGAGAGAGGGGGGAGGGAGGGGGAGAGGGAGGGGGAGAGATATTTATTTCCTTTAGGAAGATAGTTTTGTAATGCAGTATACAAACATTTTAAAAATGTTTTGTGCGAGATCTTACTGCATCGCTAATCCTTGTTTCAAATAAGCTTGCCCCGTACCTCTTAACACTCTTATAGACATTCACTTATAGACATGAGATACATGCTTCAAGTTTCGTCCAAAAAGTTTACATATTACAATATTGTAAATGATTAGTTACATACATCAAGACTTACAAATTTTACAGAGCATATACAGAGATTAATAAATATGTTATATAATGAATGAACATAAATAATAATAATAATAATAATAATAATAATAATAATAATAATAATAATAATAATAATAATAATAATAATAATAATAATAATAATAATAATAATAATAATAACAATAACAATAACAATAACAACAACAACAACAACAACAACAACAACAATAATAATTCATAAATATGTACTTATTTACTGATTTCAGATATATATTTTAAAGATATACTCACTTGTTGAAATTACTAGACAGATTGAGATAAATGTATTACACAGCATTTACAGTTTGATCTCTCATTTATACCCTCATTGAAATATTTACAAATTACATGTGTCAGGGGGAAAAAAAAAGCTTTTCAAATCACAATTGTAGATATTCATCTATGTCATAAAAGGCCCTCTCAATTAAGTAATTTTTTAAACATTTATTAAACTTGGAACCAGTTGATTGTTTAATTGTGGCTGGCAGCTTATTGTATAAAGTTTTTCCAATTACAAATGGATTTTTATCAAAAAATTTCTTACTCTTCGCTTCCCTAAACATATTCGCTTTAGTTCTTGTGTCATATTTATGTATATTGCTATTACTCCTTATATTTGTAGTTCTCCTAACTAGTAAAATAACTCTAAAA
Organism: Mantis religiosa; assembly: GCA_030765055.1. Taxonomy (NCBI): domain Eukaryota; kingdom Metazoa; phylum Arthropoda; class Insecta; order Mantodea; family Mantidae; genus Mantis; species Mantis religiosa. The sequence goes on along the minus strand of CM060949.1, from coordinate 123,761,719 downwards.
ATATATAATGCAACGACTGTAAGAATTCTTTCTTTTTTAATAGTTTCTCTACATGAATCCCTTGATCTCACATGAACTAATCAGCACTCATTGGCTGCTGTCGTGGTATAGACTGTTTGCTATAAAAATGATTTCGTTATTTAACCTTAATATGTTCAAAGAGAATTGTCAGTTTTATATTTTCATAATCTTATGAATATATTACGTAACAGAGTTAATTTATCTGGAAGGCATGTCAATTCTTAATATGAAATAAAGAGAAGGATCCTTTGCTTCAAACCTGCCTCCTGTGATGACTGAAGATAGCATGTGCATTTATTGATAGCTGTGACTTCTAATACCTTTATCGCTGGCTTTGCTTTGAACTGCATTTGTCATTCTACATGTGAGTTGAGTTTCATTATAAACTGGTAATTTTGCATGCCTTTACATCTTTATTTGCATGATTTTATCAATCCTTCTGGCATTTATTATGACGTTTACTGCAGGTTTCCATGTGGAATGTCTGTGCATTAACCAATTAGGGAAAAGGGGTAGGCATGGTACGCAGAGGGATACATGTCAGCGGGACAAGGTTATTTGAAACAAGATTAGAATTTAGCACAACTTGGCATTGTCATTTAGTCACAATATAGATTAACTAACTGAAATTAAAAACTGTTTGTCATATTTGATGATGATGGTGATAGTGGTGGTGTTGGGGGTGATGATGAATGTTACTATTGTTATTTGTAATGACAATTTTGTCACTGCTAACACTGTTTAATTCTGTTAAAGGATCTACAAGAAAAATATGATGCCTTATCAGAACAATGCCGAAAATACAAGAAACAGATCAAGCTGCTGATGAAGAAACTGAAGGATGCAGGAGGTAAGTGACAAATATCAATTTCACTAAAGTATTTTAGGTACAAAATGTTTCATGTTTTAAGGAGACAGTTGAAAGGGAGCAATGCCAATCTGTTACAGATATATCAAGTAAGTTACAATTCTTTAGGGACGAACAGCTATCTGACAGTGCCACAATAATAACAAGATACCGATTTTACATCTTTCAGGAAACATTTAAAACTATTTCTGATATAATTATTTTCCTCGTGTTTTATAAATATTAGCATAATTGCCAGCTTCCAATTTATTTGCTCTTCAGCACTGACAAAATGAATATTCATAATGGTTCATGATATCAGTCTAACATTTCTGTTGTTTGCTTCAAAATAATTAAAACCTTAATACAAGGGTAGTCTGAAAAGTTTCCGACCTCAACATGAATATGGCAGCACTCGTAAATAAAAGCTAGTACATTTTGTTGTTCATTTGTTGACAGTTACTCACCAAAGTTTCAGCCATTTTGGATACTCAATTGTTATGTAACAGTTGTTTGAGTGAGTTGATGTGAATGTTTTTATGAAAATGGACAAAATCGAATATCGAGCTGTCATTAAATGTTTGTTTTTGAAAGGCAATACGCGTATACAAATCAAAGATGAGTTGGATTCTGTGTATGGGGACTCTGCACCATCATTTACCACAGTGAAATTTTTGGCAGCTGAATTTAAACGTGGCCATAAGAACTTGGGAGATGAATGTTCGGGACGTCCAAAAACTGCAACTACCGACGAAAACATTGCCAAAGTTCACCAAATGGTGCTAGATGACTGCCAAATTAAAGTGAGAGAGATAGCAGAGGCTGTGAACATGTCAAAAGAACTTGTTTGTCGCATTAAATCAACATTTAGACATGCTAAAGCTGTCCATGCGTTGGGCGCCGCATTGCTCACGTTAGACGAGAAATGTATTTGAACATTTCCAGTGCTCTGTTGGCGCAGTTTAGGCATAATAAATCCGATTTTTGGCACCAATTAATTACTGTAGATGAAACTTGGATACACCATTATACATCCAAAACAAAAATACAGCCCAAGCAGTGGACTGCAAAGGGGGAACCGGCTCCAAAAAAATTAAAATCTGTTTTTCAGCTGGGAAAGTGATGGCGATAGTTTTTTTGGATAGTCATGGAGTTATTTTAATCAATTATCTTCAAAAAGGAAAAACCATTACAGAGGCATACTATGCATCATTACTTGACTGAGCAGCTGGAGGCAGAATTGTGGAAAAATGGCCACATTTGCAGAAAAAGAAAATTCTGTTTCACCAAGACAACGCACCGTCTCACACCTCAGCGGTTACAATGGCAAAAATCCTCGAATTATGGTTTGAACTGCTTGACCATCTGCCTTTCTCATCAGATCTAGCCCCAAGTGACTTCATTTTGTTCCCTCCTCTGAAAATTGCGCTTAGAGGACAGATTTTCATCAAATGAAGAGGCAATCACCTTCATGAACAGTTATTTTGCAAAGAAAAATGCTGAGTACTATTTGGACGGGTTACAGAGATGGGAGCATCACTGGGAGAAGTGTTTTGAGTGACAAGGAGACTTATGTTGAAAAATAAAAAAAAATAAAAAATCTGAAAAAATGTTTTGTATCTTTATTAGGTCGGAAACTTTTCAGACCACCGTTGTATATAGTGGCATATGTGCCCATCTAAAAATATATGGGTTTGGGCAGGGCCTTGTGATTTTCAAAAGTCAAGTGTGAGGAAAATGTGTGTTCTTATTTTACATTTAATTTTTACTAGTAATAAATTTATAACCAACACCCAATTTTTAGTGCAATAAAATAGTAAAATAAGCAGCAAATAAACATTAAAAATGGTGTGAAAAAAGGTAGGAAATTAAGCAAATATTAATACATGCAAATATGATGATAAATAGTTTCACATAACTTTTACCTTATTGAAGGGTTTTAAGAATACAAAGTAATAAATTTTCTTGTGTGAAGCTTGTGTATCTATCAGTGAAGAATAATTTGTAGATATAACCATGACATCACAGATGCATGTGAAATGCATTGCAGTTCTTCTTCAGTGAATTCTTTTCACTATGTGCTTCTTAAAGTATAAAGTGTTTTAGAAATTTGACATAGAAATAGAAGAATACTGCAGTAATCCATTTTGTATTTCTAAAAACAGCTGCTTTATTCTTGTTGATTTGTTATGCTTGAATATCTTAAATTCACAATAATTATATTTTATTTGATATTTTGCCCAGTAGTAGATATGACAGAAGCAGGAGAGTCTATTCCACAAATGACTACATCTACCACTGGTCCAGCAGCATTAACACAGCGCAGCAGCCTTCCTGTTGTGCGCAAGAAAGAGCGAGACTACCAAGGAATGTTTGAGTATCGTAAAGAAGATGAACAAATAATTGTGCGGCATCTGATATATGGTATGTTTTCATATTTGTTAGTGGACTTAAATAACTTAATAAATAAATCAGTAGTTCTAAAAGCAAATTATACTATCACAGGTTTTCTGTTTGACACTTTTTTAATTGTAAAACATTTTAGGAGACAAAGAGAAAACTTGAAAAATGTAGTTTTCATTTATGATGTAATATTTTTTTTTTAACACTCATACCAGACTGATTTACTATACCTATCCCACAAAACCAGCCCATTTTAAGGATTTCCAAAAAATTATTAGCATAAATCTATGTTTAGGATTGTCTTTATAAAAGAACACTTGAAAGCTACAATATTGTGCTTTAAAAATGAAACCTCTAAATAAATGCATATGACTCATAAACATTTTGATAATAAACGTAAAACTTTTACTTTGAAATATGATTTCAAACCTCTAGGTATTGTTCAAATTATTTATAAAACATGTCTTCAAATTTGTCATTATTGTGCATTTCATTTATATAACTAAAATCACTGCATTCAAAATCATCTAAATTATTAGTTGTTTCAGCTAATTCTCATCTGTGTATATTCAAAATGCCAGTTACAGTTACTCATGCTCTTAAAAATGTTTGCCACTAAACACATGTGCTCCACTGTCTCACATAAGTAGTGCATAACCTTAATACAACCTTTTTGTTTTCATTAACAACATGAAAATATGTCAAAGTGCTATTTTAACAGAATGTGATAGTAAAAGTACAAAGTCACTTTTGCAGAAACCAAACTCGTAATATGTCTGTGAATTTTAAAACAAGTAAATATTGGAGCCAGTAGAAATGCTCAGTAATTTTTAGAAAAAATAGCAGCTCATAAAATATATGGACTTAGTAGTGAAAGTTTTACAGCAAGTACTAATCATTTTAAAAAAAAAAATTAACAAAAAATTATTTTCATAGAACTTTATGCACAGCTTAGTACTACTTAATCTAGATCATACCATTATTGAGACACTTGTCATAATAGAAAACCACTCTATGTATCTTTTTTGTCATAGATAGCTTGTGATGAGAACCATGTTTACACTTCTTTTTTGTATCTTCATCTTACATCACAGTAGACGTTTATTAACGACTGTATGGCATGTACATAGATATTTAGATAATTGGGTACTAAAGAGAATACATCTTGGACCACTCATGAGCTGGGTCTTGACCCTTAAGCCATTAGTTCAGCCCCTTCTACACATGTGCCTGCTCCTTTCTATTACGTATATTTTGACTTCCAGTCTTTCCTATCCATTTACCAAACTTTTGCCTTTCTCTGTTTATTATTTAACTCTTATTTCACTTATTATTTTGGCCACATCATTTAATTGTATTTTTCTTAACCTCCATTCTGAAATCTCTTACTCCACATCTCCCATTTCCCTATTACAGTGATTATTATTATTAATTTATGTATTTATTATAATCTGGTGTGATTTATTCATTAACACTCTTACAAGGAAGTCTGTGTCCAATAAGTTTGCTGTTCTCTATATTCATTAAAGTTATTAAACTTCACTTGCCAGTTTTAACAAACCTTCTCTCTATTCTATTCTTTCCTTCTATTCATCTCACTTGCTCGTGACCTGTCTTACTGTCACAACTTCTACATGTTAAACTTGAATCTCCCAAAAGTGAAAATTTGTAGTTTGGTTTGGCTTCTATAGAAGTCATTTCTATTGCAGAACACTCAGAAAGGGTTTTGATATTGTGACTGAGAAATAAACCTTCCTTAACCTCACAATCTTGTTTCCATGAAAAACACTGGGATGTCAATTGAATCTTTACAGGACCCATTTAGGGAATTAACTGATTACCATCGTGATAACCCATATCATTTATTTTAAATTCTGACAGGAATTCCTCCTATCATTTCTTGATCAGAATATCCCTTTTAATATCATATTTTTTAACCCTTAAAAATTACAGGTTAAAAATTACGAATTAAAATTACCCTTAAAAATTACAAATTAGTTAATTGTCAGTTTTGAAAAGAAAATATTTTTAAGTGTTCTCATATTTGTTTCAGATCTGAAACCTCGAGATGCAATGAACTTGTTACCAGGTCTTCCGGCTTATATCTTATTTATGTGCATTCGTCACACTGATTTCATCAATGATGATGAGAAAGTGAGGTCCCTGCTAACCGCAACAATCAACACCATAAAGAAAGTTATAAAGAAACGCCATGAACATCTAGATACTACAGTACTATGGTTGTCCAACACTCTTCGACTGCTTCATAATTTGAAACAGTATTCTGGTGATAAGACATTCCAAGCTGAAAACACTCCAAAACAGAATGAGCAATGTCTCCGCAATTTTGATCTTTCAGAATATCGGCAAGTGCTCTCAGATATTGCTGTCTGGATATACCAGGTAACAAAAAAGTATATTTTATAATGTTTAAGCATTTCAGAGTAGGAACATTATGTAAGTAGAGTTATGTAAGTAGAGTTTTAGAAGAAATAATAAAGTTTGAATACTCCCTTTTATTAGTTGTATAGCAAAACTAAGAATGCTAATTTCTTGGGCTGTGCACCTTCGTTGCCTATTTTGATAGTGCTTTTAAAAGCTTAACATAAGAGATAACACTGGGTCATTATAATTTTCAACTTTGTATTAAAATGTTTATTTATCCCTGTATCCATCAGTTGTTACTGTTTCACAATAATGAGTTTATCATGCTGCACTGCACAAACAAAAACTGCTGTTTTGTTGTACATAGAAGTATTTTTGTTGCTTGCCGCTTCCCAAAATTTGAGCTAGGAGTTTTTTCTAAACTAATAATGTCTGCCACTCTTTTAAACAGAAATAAAGATAATTTATGGAAATTAATCGTTCCTCCATAATAACTATGTATAGGCTAAGGTTTTGGATGGATAGAATCAACCTGAAAAATTCAATGCCATGGCTGGGATTTGAACCATGGATCTCCCATTTTCCGTCCAGTTGCTCTTAACCTTTGAGCTACCATGGCCAAAGGTTAAGAGCAACATTAAATGACATTTAATGTCATGACATTAAATCCTCCAATTGACTCATGTTTTCCCAATAAACCACTAGGGAACCTTGTATTCGAGATACACACGATTTGCGGTAACTTACTATTGTAAGTCTGTACATGGCTAGTATGGAGGAACGATTAATTTCCATCCGTTAATAATAATGGTTTAATGATGAAGCCTGGGAATCAAATACTAACAATAGTAAGTCGCCGCGAATGGTGTGTATCTCGAATACGAGCTAGGTTTACTGGGAAATCACAGATTCAATTGGAGAATTTAATGTCATGATGGACATTGGCCATGGTAGCTCAAAGATTAAGAGTGACCAGACGGAAACTGAGAGATCCGTGGTTCAAATCTTGGCCATGGCATTGAATTTTTCAGGTTGACCTATCTATAGAAATAAAGAATTTTCAGAGGTAGCCTTGGTAGTATAGATGGTCATTGGATCATATCAGAAATAGTTTTAGTATTGGTAATATTTACAATTTAGTTCTGCAAGGTGCAATGCTGAAGAAAAGAAGGAATATGAAAACAGGAATTAAAATGCCATGCAATCATGTAATTGTCTTAGTGCTTGCTAGCCCAAATTTATTTTAACTAAAAATGAAATATATTAGTACTTTTTTCAGTTTTTGAGCAAGAAAATACAATGTTTTACTTTTCTTTCTTTCCTTCTCATTTTAGGCACCTATAATATTTTATATAGTGTCACAGCAACAGGCATAAAAGTTTCAGGACAAATAAGAGGACAGTCGGCGGATATAGTTTCATGGTAATAATGAGCCTTGCTGAGCAGTTAATGATAGCGGTGCTAATGTTAATAGCAGTTAATGATACTCCGGGGCTCTTTCCATAGGGCAATACCTTAAGTCTAAAAAGCCCCCCCCCCCCCCCCCTGCTGAGCACAACGTCAAGATGAAAAATTGTTATAACTTTTTAAATATATTTTTTGTAGATCTTGGTGGCTCATTAAATTTTGGTCTATTGATCCCAAGGATAGCCCCATGATAGTAGATTTATTGGCACTTAAAAAGTTCTGCAGGACAAAATTCTGTCATATCAGCTACTGTGATAATATCTTGGCAATTGACACATATTGCAATTTGTCAATAAAAATCTAAATAATTATTTCATTTAATCGTACTAATTTGACTCAAAATTATATTACATTTGTGCTTCATTGTATCATAGTCCATGCTGTTATAGACATTTCGTAAATGCAAAACTCATAATAAAAATAATACTTATAAACTTCTATTAGATAGCAAGTTAAAGATACTTTAGTATTTTAGTTACTAACCTTAACATTGTGGGAAAAGTAATTAAGATTCTTTAGTGTTATAATAGAAGGTAGAGATGTAGCTTTATTAAAAGGTGCATAGTAATTTATATGACTTGTTATCTAACGAGGGAAAGGAATGTTATCTTTAGTGTTAACCTTCTTATCTTTAAAGGAATGTTTTTGTTAAAAATGTATACACAGATTTAGCTTAGAACACTGAAGAAGACTATGAAGCCATTCAATGGTGTATGGCCTCATTTGTCCACTAAAGCATGTTAAAAGTTTCCAACAAAGTCTATGTTTGTCTTCCACATATTGAAGAGAACTGTCTTTCAGATATGTATGTAGTGGCTAGCACAAATGACAGTGTCCAAAAGCCATTTTAAAACCAGTGGCGGCTCGTGCCGAAAAATGACAGCGTGCTGCAGGAAAAAGTCCATGCAACTCACATAGTTTCGAAAAATGAAGTACATGCGTCGATGTTTCTTCATGGTATAAACAGAATTTCTACTTCCTTTCGCTTTTTGCTCAATGTTTGGATCAGATAAAAAGTATAAACCTGAAAGAAGCATAGAGACAGTGAAGCACAACTTAGCACAAAAGTGAATCGAGAAGATATTGACACATTGCGACACATTCACACACAGTGTGAGTGAAGCAATGTGTCAATATCTTCTCGATTCACTTTTGTGCTTTGGATCAGATGTTGGTCTCCCTAACATTTTTATAATAAGCCTTTCTTCTAATGCTCTCCTTGAAAAGGGAGTTTTCAGAAATTCATTAACCGTGTCCATTATTTGTTGGTTAAAGTTTTTGTAATATTAATTTGCTCATACACTGAATAGAGTGAATTTATAACACGTTTCACACTTTCACACAAAATAAAGAAACTGATATCAGCCACTAAATAACGTTACACAAAGGAATACTTGGATAAAATGCAAGCATGCAACCACATGCACTTCTTATGGGAAATTCTGTCGCGGGAATGCAGTATCGTGCCAACATGATATGTGCATTACAAACAATCTGCCCTGCGATTTAATAACCATTAGGTATTGGGTCTATTTACGTAAGAAGGATGGAATTAGTTTCTAGAACTAAAATATAAAGCAATGAAAGATTGTTAAATGATATTCAATGCATATTCAAGTTCTACAGCTTTAACTATGAGTGTTGGTGGCCCTGCTTCATCATGCAGTGAATGATCACCGCTCAACACCCAGATGCAGCACGCATTTGTGCGACAGTAGGGAACTTAGGACATCAGGGAGGCAAGAGGGGAAGGTTATACGCATGCACAATACTGATTACCGAGCTTGCTGGCTCTCAGCACTTTGAAGTCAAGGATGCATTCCTTTAGTTCTGCGGGTGTTTTCCATGCAATATTTCATTTTTGGTCATACTTGATTTCTTACACTTACAATAATGCATTGTTATTTACATGATCTTTGAAAATTTCTACAATGTGATTTATAAAACAGAAAAGAGCGTGCTGTAGCACTGCAGCACATAAGAATGAGCCGCCCCTGTTTAAAATACAACTCTCCCCACTGTTCTTTTTGGAAAGCTCGCAAGCAATCAGAAAAATGAATCATTTAGTGACAACAAATATCATTGCACAAAACAGCAAAGTATGTTCACTTCCAGGAAAAATGCAAGTAGAAAGAGGGATTATGATAAAAATTTAGTCAGAAACTCAGATTGTCAATTGGAAATCAAATTGAATTATCTAAATGCATTCAATATTTCACAATCATTATATACTCACACGTCTCCAATTTCAAGAGTGCAGTTGAGGATCTCGAACAGAAGTGGCATTTGGCAACACATAATATATGCTCTTCTGAAGGTTGCTGGAAGTCTGTTTTCATCACTTTATGGAAGATTGCCAGCAACTATGGTAAAGACAAAACAGTGCCTCATTTATACCAAAAATGTGATTTTTCTTTGCAATTTTAAGTGTTCTAATGTAAGTATATATAGATTTTGAATAAAAATTGCTTTTGAACCGGGCTTTACCCTTTTAAGTATGACCTAGCATATATTTAACAAAGTTTCATATTATCAGTCACTTCAGTTCTTGAATTGTAAGACAGTGAAGAAGGAAAGAGACACAATCACACATATGCACGCACGCATGATATCGAACAACAAAGAGATCAGGATAAAATAAGTGACTACTCAACTTGGATAACAGTGTTTCTAAAATCAACAAGAAAAATGTTAAAAATAAATGTAATAAATCAAGAAGAGGAATATAAACAATAAGTGTAACAAATCAATGAGAAAACTATCAAAATTAAATGTGATGGACATCAACAATCTCTTAAACTCTGGCATCGTCAGTAATCATTAAGCAAATAATTTTAGCATGAGGAACCGGATTTGCTTAATAATCTCACCTCAGTGTACTAATCGGCATTAATCAAGAAAAGGATTGATAATTTGCTTACCATGTGGCAGAAAGTTTTAAACAAATGCGAGTAGCATCAAAGCAGTTGTGACAACAATGAACAGAGGTACCAATTAGATCTATGCTTCCTTAGCAATGCTATATGCAAGAAGTCATTTCAGGTTGATGTCATAATTACCACCGAGGAAAGAGATACAAAGTTTGTATTGGAACAAAAGGCAATTGAATCAATTCAGAGATAAAGAAAATGAACAGTATGTAAGTGAAGTGATGCTGAGGCATGTGCAGCAGAATTAAGTTTTTTTCAGAAACATTTGTCATCTTATGCAGGGGAGTGAAAATAATTTGACAGTCTACATAAACTTAAAGGACAAATACATAAGAAATAAAAGATGCAAACAGAAACTCATTTTGGATTATTTTAATATGAAGTAGTAATTGTTTTCTTCTTCTTCAACTTCCCTAGTTGTACCACTGTGTGATGTTAGGGGATTCTTGTTCCTCTATTCCTTTTAAGGGCAGGCCTGAAGAACTGAAGCTTTGGATACGACAGAGAGCCAGGATAGGTAATCAACCCAATGCCTGGTGTGAAGGTGAAGGAAGTGAATGATATATATGAGGGCAAGAGGAATGATAGGAAAGATGATGCTTAGTAATTGGTGGAATACTGACGGGGGAAACCGGAGGATCCAGAGAAAACCTGTCCCAGCATCATGTTGTCCACCACAAATCTCACTTTGCGGTCACCTGTGATCGAATCCAGGCTGTCTTGGTGAGAGCATTCACATGGAATGAAAGTTCATTCATATTTTGCATGATTGGAGGAATTTAGTTACAGTGGCGTCAAAATTAAGTGTGTATTTGAGATAATAGGTATAAAAACAAAACAATCAATATTGCATTTGAGAAATGCTAACCTCCACCTCTAGGCATTATCACCTATGCAAGTGGTTTCCCACAATTTCATTTCTCCTCTTTACATCATTACTCTCCCACGTCCTATGAAAAGCGTGAGAAATGTCTAATATTTTATACACTTTTGATTTCAGGGTACCTAGTTCATTACGCATGTTGCATAAATTTTTAGAATCATTTGAAAATTCTTAAAGCATTTTCAGTATAGTTTCATTATATTTATGAATAAACATTTTTTTTGTCATTTATTTTAAAGAATGAGTAAAATAAACAATGTATATCGTCTAATTCTAGGGTGTAATTCGCTACCTTGAAGAAAGAGTGCAACCAATGATTGTGCCAGCAATATTGGAACACGAAGCCATTTCTGGGCTTGGTGGTCAGAAGCCTGGAGGAATGAGAGGTCGAGCGTCATCTGTTGTGCAAGAACCAAAATCTCCTGTAGATGTACAGAAGGCATTAGATACCTTACTTCAGGAATTGACTTCATTCCATCGCACTCTGGGTATTCATGGTGTAGATCCGGAACTCATTGTACAAGTATTCCGGCAGGTCAGTATTTTTTGGACAAAAGTAACCAAAAGGGAATTGAGAAGAAGAAACTTTTGCAGTTCTTTTTCCTTTAAAAATATTAATATATATGGTGTAGTTAAGCAAACATATTGTTCGAGTGTAATGTCTCAGTACATGTCGTATGTTAGGATTCACTGATTAAATTGCTGCTTAAAATGATTATTAATATATTGAAAAAGCTTCAGTTTTAATGTAAAATACTTAACAATTTGTAATGTGATAGTAAAGGGATTAATCAAAAATGTATGCATAATAGTTTTTACCATTTTCAGCCTAATGACTATTAGCAACACTAAGCAAATTTAAAATCATATGCACAACATATATCCACTATTGACAAAATGTTACACTTTGCTTTATGGCAAACGTGTTAAAATTTTAAAACTTTCATAAATTTAGCAATTTTCCTTTCAATAAAAATAATTTCTTTAAAGGCTACAGCATTCTCTTTTTTTATTTTTTTATTTTGATGAGTTAGGTTATATTGAATTGTAAATTAACATGTTTGAAATCATGCAGACATGAACTCGTGGTATGTAAAGTTTTATAAATAATTTACTTTATATTTATTTTTCTTTCCCTTATATGAGGATAAGGGAAACCACAGGAAAGAACATGATCCAGGTAATTCATCCTAACTTAGGAACTGAATCTAGGACCTCTTGGTTGGCAGTAGATGTAGTACCCACCACTGCGGTAGAAAGCTCTTTAACTGAAAATAACATATAAAACAAATCAAATTATGTGCTTTTCAGTGACATACCATCAGAAATTAAGTACTGATTTTCTATTCAACTTATATACAGAAGTTACAGGTTTTGATGTCTTTAAACTAGATATCTTTTTAGTGTTGTTATTACAACCTTCAAAAAGAAATTTACTGATTGTTTATTCGTCCAAGTCCTATGATTTCTTCCTGTTGCACAGCTACACTAGAAGGACCAGCAATGATGCTTCCTTGGAAACTGATTAACTGTGTAAGAAATACGACTCATCTAAAATTTAATGATTAATCATTGTTGTTTCTGGGGGTTGTAGACTAATTTAAATTTTATTTTTTTCACTTTCTCAGCCAATAAAATCACTTACATCCATCTTATTTAGCATAAATTAGATAACAACCGTGTTTAATCACCATTATATGTCCTTTATCATACCATCCAAAAACTTTGCAAAAGAACACTTAATAATAATAATAATAATAATAATAATAATAATAATAATTAATAATATAATAATTAATAATAATATAATAATTATAATAATAAATATAATAATAATAATTATAATAATAAATATAATTATAATAATAATTATTATAATAATTATTATAATAATTATTATAATAATTATTATAATAATTATAGTAATAATAATTATAGTAATAATAATTATAGTAATAATAATAATAGTAATAATAATAATAGTAATAATAATAATAATAATAATAATAATAATAATAATAATAATAATAATAATAATAATAATAATAATAATAATAATAATAATAATAATAATAATAATAATAATAATAATAATAATAATAATAATAATAATAATAATAATAATAATAATAATAATAATAATAATAATAATAATAATAATAATAATAATAATAATAATAATAATAATAATAATAATAATAATAATAATAATAATAATAATAATAATAATAATAATAATAATAATAATAATAATAATAATAATAATAATAATAATAATAATAATAATAATAATAATAATAATAATAATAATAATAATAATAATAATAATAATAATAATAATAATAATAATAATAATAATAATAATAATAATAATAATAATAATAATAATAATAATAATAATAATAATAATAATAATAATAATAATAATAATAATAATAATAATAATAATAATAATAATAATAATAATAATAATAATAATAATAATAATAATAATAATAATAATAATAATAATAATAATAATAATAATAATAATAATAATAATAATAATAATAATAATAATAATAATAATAATAATAATAATAATAATAATAATAATAATAATAATAATAATAATAATAATAATAATAATAATAATAATAATAATAATAATAATAATAATAATAATAATAATAATAATAATAATAATAATAATAATAATAATAATAATAATAATAATAATAATAATAATAATAATAATAATAATAATAATAATAATAATAATAATAATAATAATAATAATAATAATAATAATAATAATAATAATAATAATAATAATAATAATAATAATAATAATAATAATAATAATAATAATAATAATAATAATAATAATAATAATAATAATAATAATAATAATAATAATAATAATAATAATAATAATAATAATAATAATAATAATAATAATAATAATAATAATAATAATAATAATAATAATAATAATAATAATAATAATAATAATAATAATAATAATAATAATAATAATAATAATAATAATAATAATAATAATAATAATAATAATAATAATAATAATAATAATAATAATAATAATAATAATAATAATAATAATAATAATAATAATAATAATAATAATAATAATAATAATAATAATAATAATAATAATAATAATAATAATAATAATAATAATAATAATAATAATAATAATAATAATAATAATAATAATAATAATAATAATAATAATAATAATAATAATAATAATAATAATAATAATAATAATAATAATAAACTTGATATACTCCAAAAAAAAAACATGACCATGTCGTAATTTTTTTCTACTGTAGTGAAATGGCATGGTTCTTATAGATATTTTAAATAAACAGAATGTCAGACATACAATGTATGGTGCTAGTGAAGCTATTACAAGAACATCACTACATTTTGCCTGGAATAGTTTAAAAAAAATGAAGTTAAGAAAAGATAAAAAAAATTGTATCACTTTAAATGCTCAGTCTTTGCATAGTCAGTCTTTCAATTGTTCCTGCTCTTCCCACAGTTAGGTTGTTGTTTTTTGTTTGATTTTTCTAACTAAACTTTATGGAGTCGGTATTTTGAAATTCTTTTTCTTTAACAATAAAGTATATCTTTACAGATTTATTTGAAATAATTTATGGAAGTCATGCATGTTATATAATTTGAACATTATTATTCATAAAACTTCTATTCTTTAATTCAGTTTTATGTCTAGTTCAAATTTGGGTAGCTTTATTTCGAAGATAAGGTAACTAAAGGTTTTCACTTTTAGGAGATAAGAAATTCAAGCTTAACATGTTAACATTTACAAACTAAAAGTATAAACTTGAAAGAAGCGTAGAGACAGTGAAGCACAACTTAGCACAAAAGTGAATCGAGAAGATATTGACACACTGCTTCACTCACACTGTTTTTTCACAGGACATGTTGCTGTTTAAAAGCTGCCTCTTACTAATACTTTTAATGTCCTCATGAGTACTATTGAAACTATGCTATCTTGAAAATGAGAAATTTTAAGAAAAAAAATTAAAGTACATTAATTTCTCTACACAATGTTATAAACTCCACCTTTGCAATGGACTTTTCTTATCTTAATATTGTGCATCTACACTCAGAACCTTAGCAATCATTAAATATTTTTATTATTTGTTATTGATATTCTTATTGTGATTCTTTTTCAGCTATTCTACTTTATATGTGCGAGCTCTCTGAATAACTTGCTGTTAAGAAAAGATCTCTGCCATTGGACAAAGGGAATGCAAATAAGGTATAACATTTCACATCTGGAGCAATGGATTCGTGATAATCATATGCAGGTAAATTGACTACAATAAGTCCTTATGAATAAGTGCTACTTTGATTAGCTGTAATGTAATAGTGTTTTATAATTTTATTTGAAGCAAAAGGTTAGAAACGGTGATGTATTTAACATTTGAAAGCATTGAATTACTGACTCATTACTAGTGTTTTATAAGTTTGTGTAGTGACTTAGAGACTTACAAATGTAGAATTTACAAAGCATATAATTAAACAATAAACTTATTTCCAATTTGCAAACAGCTTAATGTTGTCAGATACACTTGGTCTGTCATTTATATATTCATTTACAAATAAGTTTTTTTTTTTTTTTTTTACACAAGCATTCATTAAGAGTTTTAAATTTTTAACATTCAATCTTGAACAGTGAGGTTAATCACACTATTGATTGAGCATCAGTTATGTTTACGCTACCTCACTTTTGTAAAATCAGAATATGTATTGGGAACATTTGCTTCCATCATCACCTGGCAACCAACTAGTGCTGGTATTGGAGGTTTCTGCTGGTGCTGATGTGAAGGTGCCGAGCTGGTCCAATGGCAGGAGTTCAAAGTTCATAATTCAATCCTTGGTTTTTATAATGAAAGTGTTTTCCCATACTGACAGTTCAGTTGGGTATCTTGCTGTGCTAAAGAGGTTGACTTTTGTGATAATATCTAGTAGTTGTTCTAAAAGTATGCTGCTAATGCTGGTTTTTCCACTTATGTGTATTTATTTATCAGAAGTGTTCTTTTAGTCTGGTTGTCAAGTTTACTTTTGTTCTTGCCTATGTATATTTGATCACAGTCTGCACAATTTCTCTGATGTATACCTGAACTCTAAGTGCACAGGATTCTGTCTTTTATTTTTTTATTTATTTTACTTTAGCTAAGCCAGTACAATTGAATGTGACCAGTGTTGAGGCATTTCAGTGCATTATCCAGCAATTTTCTAATGCTATAGCAGATATGTTTCGTGCATACCTATGCCAGGCTTTGAATATTAATGGCAAGACAGTTGCGATATGCTTCTCTTAGCAACTCATGTATAGATCAGCCAAAAAGGATGTTAGTGGTTACCCATACCTAGTCCACAGGAGAACATCATAATGCAAAACTTCAAATTCCTGCCTTCGGACCAGCTCAGAAAATTCATATCACTACCACCAGATACCTCCACCTTCAATTCAAATAGTTAATTGTCATCTGATGATGGGAGCAAACATTACTTAACATTTAATTCTACAAAAGTGAGGTAGTGTAAACATAACTGATGTTCAATTAGTAGATTTAATAATAATTGCTTGAAATTAATCGTTCTTCCACACTAGGGGTGTGTAGGCTAAGGTTTTGATAGGTAGAATATAAGACCTGGAAAAATAAGAGTCAGTTGGAGAATTTAACAACATGCTGGCATTTTGGCCATGCTAACTCAATGGTTAGAAACGACCAGACAGAACAGGAGATTCATGGTCCAAATCCCGGCAATGGCAGTGAATTTTTCAGCTGACTCTACCTATCTAAAGGTTTAATATTGTTAAAAGTGTTAGGCAACTGGAATTTAAAATTAATTACTTTCTGATAATAAGATAGAGTTGAAACAGGTGTAAATTTTCTTATGTTAATAACAGAAGCTTCACTTAACATTTTTAAGTTCAAAGATACATGCTTTGCAATCCATCAATAGCTTCAGTTGCTTCCACTTTACTTGCAACTTGATGTAATCTAATTAAGGATTCTACATGACAGAACATTGAGGCACACTGATTTTCAGTGACAGGTGCTGCATTTTCATGTTATCTTGTTCATTAGAAGAGCAAAATATTAGCAACTGGATACAGTAAGTGACGAAACACAAATGATCACTTGGGAACTCTGTGTGCGATATGAAATGTTAGGCAATTAATTATGATACACAAATGTAAATTAGTGCTGCAACTCCAGTTTTGTCACATGACACAAAAGGATTTTGATTTCCTCTTTGTCACAATATTCAATGACATTATATACTATTTCACATGCCTGCTAATGTATGACACATTGCTGTCCAGATTGCACCTGAACAGTGTGTACATAATATTAACTTGCAATGTACGTGCGATATGCTTCCTTGCTTTGCCATGTAGTTTTGCTATTAGTTGGCACTGCACTTAGCAGAAATTAGCAGTATTTCAAACTTAATTATGCTAGCTGTCTTCTTTTAAGACATATTTCCCAAAATCATTAATAGGTGAATTTGCTTTAATTTAACTCGAAGGTTTATTTTTTCATGATTATCTACTTTCCAAAAACAATCTGCTATGGCTGTTATCTTAATTTGCTTGTATTTTATATTTCTAAAACACTTTTTCACTCTGGTTTCCAAATTATATTAGATTTTTCAGTGTAATTTTGAATTTAGTCTAAATAATTTAGTTAATAAATGCTGGATATTTATGTTTTGAAATTTAACTTTTGAAAAACACTACAAAATATTTAAGCTGTAATTTTTATGTGGATCTATTATATCCATGTTGTTTTAAACCTTCTGTGAATTTATCTACCCAAAGATATGGGACTTTTTTAAAATTTATGAAATTATTTATAAACTTACAAGGGGCCATTGTTACATTAATGTTGCAAATCAAGTTGGGATTTTTTGTTTTCAATAAAAGTTGATCGAAAATAAAAATACTCATGCTTTTCTCGCACAGGCCCAAGTTAAAAAAAAATTGCAAATTAGAATGATTCAGTAATAATATGTACTAATTTCTTGCTTATATTGGCGTTTATAAAAATATTAAATGAAAGAACTTACGAATATGTGCAATTTGGTGCACCAGTTTTTCTCTTGAAGGGACCTATCACTGGGAAAAAGAATGAAATGTGACTATTGCAGATTTTCTCTTCACTACATGCAATCTTGTTTGTAAATTACCTGTGCAGTCATGTGAAAAGATACTTGCAGTCTCTGTGCTGGGCAGATTTCATTATTCTGTCCCATGTAGCTGATTGTGAGTGGAGTGCAGACCTCAGTCGACAGTTATAGTTTAAAACTTCGTAATTGTTTCCTGTGAATGTAGACTCTATAGGAGGGATAAGCAAGATTTTTTTAAATGTACTTTCACTATAAATATCATAGCTTAGTCTACAACATCAGTGTCACTGTGGTCCCTTGTAAGTGAAGGCAGTTGAAAATCTTTATTATTGCTGGCTTGTGAAACACGCTTTACCTTTGAATTTAATTAAAGATAAGTGCTCTTGTTGCAAGCTACAAAAGAATTTGGCTAAATATTCAGCCCAAGCTCTTGCTTTATCATATTTATATAGCAGATTTTCTTATTATCTAAACACACACTTAAACTATGTTTAAAATTATGTTGGATTTACTTCCATTTCCTTCTTAGCATCCAGTTCCAGTAATTTTTAAATAAGTTCCATTCCTTAGGACTCAAATATTATAAGTACCATGTCTTCCTTTCCTCCACATATAGGACACTAATTCTTTGGTAAGGTTTTTCATTTTAATTTCCACATACATGCCTGTGATACTCTCTCTTTATTATTTAATTTATCAACATACGTATCTCTTTACCATGTACAGCATGTAAAATACTGCAGATCTTTCTCCAGCTGTCTGACTAAAACAGTTTTTGTGTATACCTTCAAATCTCCTTGTTCCTTTTTAAAATTTTTTTTACAAATGCCACACCGTCCTGTTACACTCATATATAAAGAAATTCATATATTTGTAATTTGTTTCAATGTTATCATTAGTTGAAACATATTTACCGGCCGTGTTTCTATTTAACTTTTATCCCTTTTTTATTATGAATATTTTTCTTTATACAAGTCTTCATTATTCTGTATGAGTCGGAGTGGAATAATATATATTTGCTTAGGAGAGTCAATATTTCATTTGATTACAAGTATTCATGTATAAATATTTGCATAGTGTACTTAAAAAAATCTGCTGTACTTTATTCCTGTTTTTGGTAGCTAATAAATTACTTAAGTAACAAATTCATAATCAAAAAGTTTAATCTAATCTGTTAAATTTTAATATAATCACATTAACAGTTTTAAAATCAGAACAGCACAGGGTATAGGAGTGATCTCAAAGAGAAAATCAGGAAAAAGTTAGGAAGTGCACAAGTGTGCGCAAAAGTGCTTATCAATTTAGGATTGTAAAAATGAAATTCTTCTATATTTTAAGAATCTTATTTTATCGCAAAGTTCCGAAAACTACATTAAAGAGAATTTTCTAATCTTATCTTGAAATTGCCCACAGGACACGAATGTGCCTGATACATTGCAACCAATAATCCAAGCTGCGCAGCTGTTACAAGCTAGAAAAACTGATGAAGATGTGCAAAGCGTATGTGATATGTGTGATAAGCTGACTACATTCCAGGTAAGTTGAGTTGTTTGTTAGTGTTGTACTGTAGAGGTAGGACAATTATGGATAGCATTTAATCCAAGCCTTCTGGTTCATTTGAATCATCAATTCATTAATTTTATTCATCATGTTGAAACTAATCTTAGGAAAAATGGTTTGTTGCTCCTGTCATTTTTAATTGATTGATGTTTAATGTTTTACTTTAAAAGTAACTTGTGGGTATTTCATTTCTTTATAGCTAAACAATTAAAAATGCTGATATATATATTTAAAAAATGGAAAAAGTGTTAAAGGTTTTAGTTAATTGATGGAAATTAATCATTTCGTCACACTAGCTGTATATAGGCTAAGGTTTTTGATAGAATCACCATGAAAAATTCAATGCCATGGCCGGGATTTGAACCACGGATCGTACCCATTCAGCTACCATGGCCAACTTACCGTCATGACACTAAATTCTCCATTTGACTTGTACATTTCCCTGGTAAATCACTAGGGGCTCTTGCATTCAAGATCCACAGTTTGTTTCAACTTACTATCATAAGTACTTGAGTCCCAGGCTTCATCATTTAACTCTTATTATTTTAGTTAATTGATGGAAATGAATCAAATGATTAAATAAATGATTAATTTCCAATTTCCATCAATTAACTAAAATAATAGGAGTTAAATGATGAAGCCTGGGACTCAAGTACTTAAGATAGTAAGTTGCCACAAACGGTGTATCTCGAATGAGAGAGCCCCTAAAGGTTTACTGGGGAAATATACGAGTCAAATTGAGAATTTAGTGTCATGACGGTTAGTTGGCCATGGTAGCTCAATGGGTTAGAGCGACTGGATGGAAACCAGAAGATCCGTGGTTCAAATCCCAGCCATGGCATTGAATTTTTCATGTTGACTCTATCAAAAACCTTAGCCTATATACAGCTAGTGTGAAGAAATTATTAATTTCCATCAATTTAAATAAAAAGGATTCCTGGTGTTTATGTACATACTACCTAGGTACAGAGAGCACTATATAGGATTTGTTGGCAAAGTGGTATACCTACTACATGATAAGTTGCAAATGCAAAAAAGAAATTGAGCTCTGTCTGTTCATACAGTGCTGTGATCACAGATATTTGAGCATATATGATACAGAGTCCAAAGAAGTTGACACATAAATTGTTGAAACAAGTGAATGTTTTGCATATGTCTTATCAGCACACTTTACACCATAAGGGATGAAGCTCTACAAAATTACATGTGTCCAAGAACTGAAGGAGGAAGATAGGCAAAATGTGGTGTGTCAAACAGTTGAGAGTGAAACATTGGATCTTCTGCTATACTTCATGAACAGTTAAGTGGTTCCTTTTGACAGGAATTCCCAGAACAACAGATACTGGTCAACTAAGAATTGTTATATGATTAATGGGAACCTCTACATGGTAAAAGTCAGCGTATGGTGTGCAAATCAGATTGTGGGTATATATTTTTTTAAACAACTGTTAGCCATGATGTGTATATGCAAATCTTTGAGGAATGTTACACACATGATCCCCATGAACATATGTTTGCTGTCTTTCACAGAATGGGGCAACTTGTCACACTTCACATGAATCAATCTCACGAATTCATGAAACATTCTGGAAGAAAGGACTCAGCAAAGGATTGTGGCAGCTGCATTTGCCAGACCACTTTGTGACTTTTATGTGTGAGACAGTCTAAAGGGAAAATATACATAAATAAACCAAAAGCATTAGATGACCTGAAGGACAATATTTTTTTGAGAATTGATATACTAGAGTTGTGCAAAATGTATAGGATGCATGCAAAAGTGAATTTAAGTAAAAGGAGATCATTTTCAGCACATAATGTAATGTACTTAAGATAAAATCAGTAAATATAGACCTTTTCATTAGCTTATTTGTTACTTTTTTATTATCTTATTATTACATGATTATCTGTTTGTTGTATCTGCTCATATGGTGAGCAACAATTTGAGCATAATTACAGGTGAATAGTCTGTACTTGGGGCCGGTATTTTGTGAATCATCCTGTAGTTTTGATAAGGGAACAAATTTAAAAATGTTGAATGAACTTAAGTCTTCAGGGAGATAGAGCTGATGAAAAGCTCATAATAGTCTCAGAAACTATTTGTAGTTGGTTTATTAATACTCATCACTTACTTGTTTATATTTATGAGAGACTAGTTTCAAAGACATTCGCCTCCATTTTCAATATCTTTCCAACTGGCATCTGTTGTTGTCTGCTCTCTCTCTGGTGGTGCAACTATGAACTTCTTTGTCAAATTATCTACTGGTGGGATTTCAAAGTTCATTACGCGATCCTTATTTTTCCATATGAATATGTTCTCCCATGTTGTCAATTTATTTTGATTTATCACTCCTTTTAATAATTTTGGATTTGGATCAATGTCATGGTTTTCATTCCAAAAGTGAAATGCTACTGCTGATTTATCTTCTTGTTTCAATCTGATGTTTCTAAAGTGCTCTTTGACTCTGGTTTTTAGATTTCTTTTAGTTTGACCTATGTAGCATTTTTCACAATTCTTACAACTTATCTGATATATTCAGGATCTGTTAACTGATGGGATTTCATCTTTTGTTTTTGAATTTAGCAATTTTAAAATTGAGTGTCTATTAAAATTGCTAAATTCAAAAACAAAAGATGAAATCCCATCAGTTAACAGATCCAGAATATGTCAGATAAGTTGTAAGAATTGTGAAAAATGCTACATAGGTCAAACTGAAAGAAATCTAAAAACCAGAGTCAAAGAGCACTTTAGAAACATCAGATTGAAACAAGAAGATAAATCAGCAGTAGCATTTCACTTTTGGAATGAAAATCATGACATTGATCCAAATCCAAAATTATTAAAAGGAGTGATAAATCAAAATAAATTGACAACATGGGAGAACATATTCACATGGAAAAATAAGGATCGTGTAATGAACTTTGAAATCCAACCAGTAGATAATTTGACAAAGAAGTTCATAGTTGCACCACCAGAGAGAGAGCAGACAACAACAGATGCCAGTTGGAAAGATATTGAAAATGGAGGCGAATGTCTTTGAAACTAGTCTCTCATAAATATAAACAAGTAAGTGACGAGTATTAATAAACCAACTACAAATAGTTTCTGAGATTAATTTTGATGTCACTGTTACTAAATTCCTCCAAACACATATAGCACATAATAGTTTGGATTTAAATTTTCTCTTGCAGATAATCAAGATACTTAATCTCTACACACCTGCCGATGAATATGAAGAACGGGTACCAATTTCGTTTATTCGCAAAATCCAAGCTTCTCTACAAGAGAGGGCAGAATCCCAAGAGCAGGTAAGTGACATCCCTTACTATTAGATGATTAGTTACTAATACTTTTTGATTAGTTATATTTTATTATCTATTCTTGAGGTACTTTATTTAACATTTTAGGAAAGTGATTGAACCCCTTGATCATTGCAGACAGAACTATTTCACCAACTTGTATTGCCTTCCATATCTTATACATAAAATATATGAAATGTTATTTGCTTGTGTTTCACTTCAGTTGGTGTAGTTAACAACTATATAGTTAACTCAAGATTATCTTAAATGTAATTTCTCATATTACCTTTGCAAATTCCTCCATTGACAGTGATGTGATTTCTTTTATGAGTTGAACTTGTCATTCATCATTAATTTAAATGTGACTAAAAATACTCAAATCTAGTGGAAAACTGGGTGTAAGCCTGATGAAGGGAGCCTGATATTTTGGCTTTTGGTTACACAAAATTTTTTAAATCTGATTGTCCTTTTAGGCAATATTTTGTCTTTTGGCTACATAATTGCATTGTGCACTTTAGTTTTAGATATTGACTTGCAATTTGGGCTTTAGAACTGTGTAACATTTATGCAACATTGTTCTATTTCATAATTTTTCACAAAATTGGTTGCATAAATCTTATTTGAAATGTTGAATTGTATTACCTAGTTGTGCACAAGGCAATTCATATTTGATCTTGATGAAAAGCCTTTTAATTGTTTAAACGACATAAACACATTGCTACTTTCCTCAATGTACATTGAAATAAAGGAGAGAACAATAGAAGATTTGTTCCACTGAGTTGAATCTAGCTTAATTGGTGGGATTTAGCAGTAGTTTAAGCTATGAAATATTCAAAGTGCAAGGAATATTAAAAGGTATACATGTGCATCTTGATTCCCTTTGAAGTCTTCTATTCATTTTGACATAACGTAAGATATGATGAGCATACAGATTTAGAAGAAATATAGAGAAAGAAAGTACAAAGAAATATTGTGAAAAGAAGTAGATTTTGGAAACAATACTTTTAATAGGTGCAAGATTGATTTTATAAGTAATTGTGCCATTTTTAATGTTATATTGGTGCTGTCAATTTTTTATTACATTAACTAGTTTAATATTTCTAGTATCCCTCCTTTTATTGACAGTGTGAAGATGGATGCAATTTATGCACAAAACCTGAAGCTCAAGCAGCATGAGCTGTAATGTGCCAGGGGCCATAAAATAATTTGCATAACAAGAAATGCCCAATGATGAGTTATAAAGCAAAATTTTATGAACAAAATCAAACACTCCTTGGATGGTTTGGTCCTGCTTGGCATTTTGCTGCCCTGTGTACATATGGCTAAATTGACAATGTCATCTATGGAAAGGATTTCAGTTCTTGATGTTAAAGAATTTTTTCCAAAGTTCTAATGATTTCATGAGGTGTTTCAACAATTTTATTTGTGAATTGAAGGCCAAAATTGATGTACTACAACAGATTTGTCCATGTATTTGAAATCAGTGTACCTTCAGTGTTATTTCATTCTAACTCCCAGATTTTTTCTTTTTAGAATATATATTTTCTAAGAATTTTTATAATATAAATGGTAGATTCTGTATATCTTAGTTCTGGGTGTCAGTTTTATGAGGGTGGTTCTATAGTTTTCTGATGCTGAATCTATTCGGTGGTTCTAATTTAATGTTGACTTCCCCAAAAATTTTCTCAAGGCTTTAAAAAGATATAGGATGAAGAGAAAATTTAACAATCTTGAATTTGGTTTTTCCAACTTTTATAAAGTAGAAAACTGGTAATGGCAACTGGTTTAATATGTTTTTCAAATGGGAAGAGTTTCGGGTTGCAGTGAATGAGAAGTGTTTGCATGCTTAGCATTACCACCTCATTACACCAACTCTTTTCATATTTCCATCTCTCTCTCTCCCTCTCTCTCTCACTCACTATCCCGGTACTATATGCGCGTGATAAGTTTAGCGCTCGGGTTCCAAGTCCTCATTCGGTAAGTTTCGTCTAACCCCATAAACACAGATGACAACTTTGAAACTTGAAATGTGCTATACACTCTGGCATCTAATGGCTAATACGCTAAGCTTTCACATGTGCCCCATATTTTGTTTTGAGCAATTTCGAGAACGTATGTTGTGGATGTTATGGCTCTCAAAAGGGGACAAACTATTATTCGTCTACCTCCGTATAACTGTGATCGAATGCAATTGAACTGGCGTGGGCAAAAATAAAGAATGTTTTCACAGGATGCAACGTTACTGATGATATGTCAGCCAAAAATCTGGAGAAACTTGCTGTAGAAGCATTATCTTTCGTAGCCGCAATGCATTGCAAGAAGGTCCAAGAGCTGAAAGTGAAATATTGGAGAAACGATCATGTAATAAAAAATGCAATTGATGAAATATCAACAACACATCAGACGATACTAGCGATGAAAGTGATGCACCGGAATCAAAGAATCATGAAGTGAATAGTATTTATATTTGTCATAATATTTATTTTCCGTTTTTATGTGTTATATTAATAATAGGAATATAAATATATAGCTTATCGGATCGAGCTCAATTTACTGTTTGTCCACATATCTCACACTTGAGGCGTGTGTCTTCGCTTAACCTACACGCTATTTTGCTGAATTGTGTTTTTCTAGATTGACTGCACTGCAGAAACAAAAGAGCATTAGCTCTCATTTCTTCCCCCCTGCCCGTACCACACTGTAAAACCAGCACTCAAGATAATGTGCGCATATAGTACATGCTTGTCTCCTTGGCACTAGACGTAAGGGAACCAAACTGAATTTTACATACTTTTATAGATAATGCAGTTGTTAAAATAAAAATTGGGACAAGCATATTCACCTATTATGTATATGCTTTAAATGCTATAATTATAATTATAGTTTATGAGTTACCAGCTTTTCTAAACCAATGGAACTGCCAGTGATTCATCTGTATAGCTGTCAGTGTTACTTATGTCAAAAAAAAAAAATTGTCATTGTCATTGTCTTCATCATCTGAGTCTTTGAGCATTTTACATAATAGGCTCCAAAATTTTGTCACATGCTATTTCTTTCCAAAATTCGCCTTCTTGTAGTTTTTCTCCATGTTAAACACAATTTTTCCAATTATTTTGTGTTTCTTTGTCAGTTTATTCGTGAATAAGTAGTTCAACATCAGTAAGTTTAAAAGTGTTATTTCTGTTTGCAAGGCCCCATTTTATTTGAGCTCACTCATTTGGATTGTAGTGGTAAGAGGACAGGTATATTACCTTGTTTCATTTCAACAACATGTTGATCCAGCTGATACACTTTTTCATGGTTTTTAAATGGAAGAACAACTGAATAATACTGATTTGAACGCTCTATGATAAATAAACACCAGCTACGAAGCAAACATAAACATATCATGTGATAACTTATATTCTGCAGATAAAGCATTCTATAAGTCGGGTAATAGGAAGTGAACTCTTTGCTCTCTCCAGAATTTAACAAACGCCTGAGCATGTTCAAAGCAATTCTTCCAGTACATCATGTGAGTAACTTATAGTTCATTAAGTAGAGCTTCTTGGGTTACAATATTTATAATAGTGCAATATTTATAAAGTTGCTGGAGCTTTCACCCATGCTTACTCTATGGCCTTCTTCGAAGGTTTGACTATCTTCACTTCCTGAAGAAGGCCATAGAGTAAGCATGGCTGAAAGCTTGAGTAACTTTATAAATATTGCATGGCTGGTAACCCAAGAAGCTCTACTTAATAATCATTGTGGTGAAAGCATCAAATCTTATAACTTATAGTTCATTTCTGAGTAATTACAAATATATGTATACACATACACAGTGAGTAATGATAGTCATTACAGTGTTTATGTCGCAATGAATCATTATAATACATTGTTATAATACTTATTTATATTATAAAAACTATTTGAGCTAAAATTATATGTATTTTTATGGTTGTGATAGAATCACAATGCACAATGGAGCTTTAAAAGTTTCTGAATATTGTAGACAGCATTTATAGAAAATCAATCAGATTGTAACCCTGTGCATCTCAGAACTGCTCATATCTTTCCCAGCAGATTGCACTGTCTTAGCCCTCTTTCCATGGCAAATCCAAGTGGTGCCATTCCAGACTCTGACATTTGGTTTCAGGCTCATAATGATGGAACCAACTTTCATTGTCACTAGTATGTCAAAAAATCACCACCTTTATTTTGAAATCTCTGAAGTTTCTCTATAGTTTGTGCTTTTGTGTCAAATGTGGGTGTGCACATCGTGCACAAACTTTTCAATAACCTAAGCTTTCAATCATTTCTTGCACCTCTTAAGTCCTACTGCAAGTTTTGCGGCAATTTTATTCTTAGTGACATGGTTGTTCTGTCTAATATCATTGGCTCTTTCGTTGTGTCTTCTGGAGGCAGTTCAAAGGTGACTGCTACGAGGCTAATTTTTGGCAGGTACTCATGTTTTCGTCTTTGAAAAGTTTCATACTTTTTCAAACACTACTGGCACCCATGCAAACATCTCCATTGATGGAGATGGTGCATTGAAGTCTGAGGTGTATTTCAGCAGTATACTTTTCCTCTTTGACAAGCAATGCTCACTGTCAAAACTAAACACTGGTATCTGCCAGTTTGGAAATACTTCCTGTGGTCATGTGATAGAAGCTAATATCACAATATGTCAACATGTTAAGTAAAGTCGGTAGATTACGATCCTGCAATTGTTTCTGTTGCATTATTGGAATTTGAGTTTTAACAGTGGGTTGCTCACAGCTTTCACATAATCCTCACATTATAAGGTTGGCATATTTACCTATTTGCACCATTGATTTGTAAATCCAAACTACTCTCTGGTGATATCATTTGCTTTCTTCTCTCATTTAGGTTCCAGTTTCTGATTTATTCTGGACCAACTATAAAAACTGATGACACTGAGGTTATACTTACTGTTTCTTGTGCCTATTCTTTATTAATTGCAAATGATGTATTCTATTTCTGGGAAACGTTGCACCTGATTTAATTAATTTCTTAAAATTATTTTTGTTAATATGCTAATTGATTTATGTTTTTCTTTTGTTGCAGACTACAATACTCATGGATACAAAATTCAGTTTCCCCGTAAGATTTCCTTTCAATCCCTCAAACATTCGTCTGGAGGATATAGAAATTCCAGAAATTTTGAACTTGCCAATGCTGAAGAAAATATAAAGGAAGACAGTTATACTTTAATTATGTGGCTTTGGGTTCAGTATGGTGCAAACATTTACTGAACATCTGCAATTTTTGCTGTTGTATGATAGTTTTACATAGTTGCAAAATGGAATATGCACTGAATGTGCACTCATTAGAAATCTGTTGCATACATGTAAATAAGCTTGTCCTAAATATTAAGCAGTGTTTACAGAAACACTTGGAATTGTTATAGCACTAATTAAAAGGTATGGAATATGAAAACAGAAAGCTATGATAGGAGCAGAAATGTATTTTGTGAATGACTTCATATCTTGAGTCTGAGATAGTATGCAGCAAATTTTATATATGATATCTGACTTCCTTAAAATCTTATAGGAACAATACCATCTTTTTAATTTCTTGCTTTTTATGCAATTAAAACTGATGGAAAGTTATAAAACAAACATAATTGAAAGACAAAGTTTAGGCTGCATTAAATGTACCTGAAGAAAGAAGTTAAAAACAGTTAAGGATTGCAGCTTTCATTTGCATAATCTTTGAAATAAAATGGAATTAGAAGTTGCAGAACTATTTGCTATTGTGAATAATCTTAAAGTTGTAATCCTCAATTTCATTTTTCTTCACACTACTTCATAACTGCTGATTTAAGAATGTTCTGAATGGGTTAGATACACTGCAGAACAGTATGAATTTGAAGCCACATAAGGTCATAATGCACAACATCCCAGAAAGAGTTATTTCAACTGTATACTATATATTTATGGACATCTGATAGATTTGGATGTCCTGCATTTTTGCACAGAAGTTTTATTTAATGTACAGTATAAATTTAATGTGCCATTACTGTAATATAAACATATTAATGGAAAATAGCCTGTAGAAGGACAGTTTCTGATGCAAAAATTCTACATTCCATAGCATTATAAGAAAATATAGAAATGCACAGGAAAGCCTCAGTATTGTAAAGACTTTGAAGCATGTGTTACTGTTAATACATGGTAGTATCCTACCTTCAGAATGAATGAAAAGCAATAGAAACATTATAACATGTCTAAATAGATGAAGCAAATCAAATTACATTATAACATATGTAAATGTTCTAAACTGTGCCATTACAAATAACTGTATAAAATATAGGGGAAAGCACACATACACACAAAAAAGTCATTGTAGATTATCAGAATTAAGGGGGTGTGCATTTGTTAATAAAGTATTAATTTTGATAATTGCCTAATGCACAATTTTAGGAAGTTAATATAAAAAGGAAACTAATGTTGAACTTCCATTCTTAATGCATCATAATTACATTCCAAAGGTATTCACTCATCTAAGATATTTTAAGTTACCTTTATGTACAATTAAAACAAAGAAGGCTATATAGTAAATATCTGTAATGCATTAAATTATTTTCCATCATTAAAATCTTATTTGATACCAATATTTTCCTAACATTATTTTGTTGTATTCAGGTGGTTTAGCTGAAAAATTTGGACTATTGATACTTGCATAAAAGTACAGAATTCTTTGGATGAAATCAGGGGACAGCTCTGAAGTAATTCCTCTATTTCCCTGTCTTCTTCCCTCTCTCCCCCCTCTCTCCCCCATCTCTCTCTCTCTCTCTCTCTCTCTCTCTCTCCTCTCTCTGTGTGGCCAAAAGAATAATGTGCTTACAATTTGACAGAAGAAAGTCAAATGCTATACATGACCATGATTAAACTATTAGTGGGGCTGTTATTGTTTAAACATTATTATTCTTTAATTCTTTGAAATGAAAAACTATGATATGACAGGTAATTAATATCTTTATTTAAGCAAATTCTGTGATGTCATAAAATGATTCTTTCTGGTTTTCAAAGTAATGGATATATCTATTCAAAGACATTCATAAACAATACCAACATTTTAAGCCTAAAATATTTGGTATGAGCTCTAGAATTGTTTCAAATAACTCTGAATTATTCCAATGGTTGGAGGTTAAATATCTGTTTCTAAAGGTGCGGCTTCCTCTTCTACTGAAATGTTATAAGCTGTTTTATAACATGTATTTGAAGTTGAGCTTCTTTGTTTACTTTGTTTCATAGTTTTTTTTCCTTTCTTCCTCCAGCTGATGTTAGTTTTTGCAACAGTACTTATAACAAAATGCGGATGTTATTTAATGAATGGTCAATATTTATATTCCCTAACCAATGAAACCTAGAGTACTAGGTTTTTTGCCTTTCTTAATGAATTTAAATTTTCTCTGTTTCTTTGAGAATGAGAATACATAGTTTTCTATTGAGAATAGTACTGATGCATGCCACCTTGTTTTGTTACTTCCTGTACTAATCTAGAAAATTTGAGCTACTGTTACTGAGCACAGGCCACAGCTAATCCTTGGTTATGCTACAGTTTGTCTCAATTTCTGAGTGTTTAATAAAGGAAGGAGTTAAAACATTTTACAATTAAACTGCTTCTGTAATCCCTGCTTTTCTTTTTCTCTTTTGTTGCTTTCTATGTGCTGTGATAATGTTAGCATGTATGCTTCAGAAGAAAGTAATGGGTTTCTTGAAATTCCAGTCCCCTTTGCAGGACGCTGTGCATGCTCAGATGTTGAGTGCTCCCATATATACTACTAATGTGCACTTCATTATACAAATCTCCTCTGTAATGAGTGCCACTGTAATGTACACTAAAGGAATTGACTGCACTTCAACAGGAGGAACTATTTATATTTCATTTATTTCCATTAGAAGTGGAACACAACCACTATATAAATGTTAGACTATTGCAATGAATTGTAATTTGCTAATAGAAAATGGCATGCAGTTGGTATTCATCGGCTTGACTGTCACATGGGGAGCCAGAGATTTCTTCACTGCGGTGGAGGCTAATTTTTACCCATCCTAACTTTGGAAAGATAGAATTACATTGAAAGTATTCATTGTCATAGCTGAGGTTTGAACTATAGATCTTAGGCTTACAGTGCCGCTTCTCCAACCAGCTGAGCTATCATGG
Source organism: Mantis religiosa (assembly GCA_030765055.1). Lineage (NCBI taxonomy): Eukaryota > Metazoa > Arthropoda > Insecta > Mantodea > Mantidae > Mantis > Mantis religiosa. The sequence continues at coordinate 123,730,578 of CM060949.1, read as the reverse complement.
CAAGATGCTGCCACAATTAAATAGTCCAACGGACTCTGTCATGCTGGAATATTTCTATAGAAGCTCAATTGGTTACAGAAATGTCATAAGCTGAAGATCTGCGGCTCAAATATTGACTGTGGTTTTAGATTTTCTGATTCTACCTTTCCAACTTCATATGGCTGTGTGGAAGAATCATTAATTACATTGGTTGACTACATAATATTCCTGTCTGCAACTTGTGTAATGATTATGTGCACATTTTAAATTTCATGAATGTTAAAATGTAATCAATATGTGATGCATCACAAATTTGTAAAATGGATTAACATGTAAACCATTTATTCTTCATTTATGTCAAATTTAAACTTTTCTCAGATTAAAGCATTATAAATGCTGCTATTTAAAGTAATTAAAACATTGGGAAATCTTGTAGGGTTGTGAAAATGAATGCTGTAGAGCAGCACTGGCACTGATTAATGAATAATAATTAAAAGGGACGATTGTTAATTGAGATGTAACTTAATTAAAAACAAGATTCATTTTATATAATTCTGCTTACTTTCTTTTATTTTGTTTCATGAATATGAAATCTACCTTCCAGTTAAAACATGTTTTAAGGCAAGGTGAACCTAATAAAATCTAAATAAGATAATGATAATAATTCAAAATTTTAATGGACTGTCTGTCTTTATGCTTTGAAACAATCTTGTAAAAATTACCCACTCAAGAAAAAATAAATGCAGGCAAATGGGAAAATAAAACCAGAAACCTTATGAATGACAGTGAAAAGTTTCAACATGTTTTGTAAGACTAACAATGAGCATACCTAATCTTGACATGGTAATCCTAGTCAAATATAATAGAGGACAAAAATGTTAATCCATGTAAGGTGCTCTGAGTATCTTACTGTATACCATCTCTGGTATGAGATCATGTGGCTTTACATTTAAATTGCTAAGATCTATGCATTTTAGACATTATTTGTAAAATGTTTCTCAAAAGGAGATAAAACAATTGTTTACAATATTTTGCAATCTGCTATCATGTGCATGTTGAAGAATAATAGGTTAATTTCACATCGTCACTAAAATAAAAATAAAAAAAATGTATCTAATAAGTTTCGTTATCTACATTCAGGCAATGCATTATGACAAAATTGCAGCTTCTGATGTGAGGCTTTGATAGGTTTCCAGTTCTGTCATCTTTTAATGGAAATTTTTTAAAAATGTTTAACAAATCATAAGCTCTGGTTCCATAATATTTTGCCTTGTAAACCATCAGTGTTATTTTCAATTCTCTTTTCTCACTAAAATTCTCATTGAAAATATGAACAGTAAAAAAAAAAATTGTTGACAACTAAAGTTTCCAAACTGAAACTTAAATCTCAATATTACTGCAGAAGCACTGCACATAAAGTGATTAGTAGAAAGAATTTAAAAGTGATTAGTAGAAAGCACTTAAAAGTATAGGTCTTGGCATCTTGAACTGTGAAAAACATTAACATACCAGGTACAGGTGGAAAAGGTATAAGCATCATCTGAGTAGGCTATTCTACAGAAATAAGATGAACTAAAAATGAAATAATTTTACCCCATGAACACTTAAGGTAGAAACATAGAAGTACTTGTCTTGGTATCTAGAACTGGGCAACAAATTAATGCATGTGGGGGGATATAAATATCGGATAGTTAAATTATAAACACGCTCATGGCCCCTCTCTACTGCACAAGAAGGCTGGCAGAAGTGGACTATAATCCTTACCTTATAATAGATCCTGGAAATGTTGAACTTCTGCTCTAAAACAGGCAGCATATCTTGTGTAAATATTCTTCAAATCTCAGCAGCAGGTATTCTTGTGATTCCTTGCAAAATGTTTTCCCTAAGTTCCTCTAGTGTATGATGATTGGAACAACACTTTGTATTAAAAAAAAAAAAAAAAAAAAAAAAAAAAAAAAAAAAAAAAAAAACATAAATAAAAGTCACAACTTGTTAGGTTAGCAAAACGAGGGGGCCACAAATCAACACTAATTATTCTGTCATGAAACACCTCTCACTGCATTTAATGATTCAGCAGGCATATGTGCTGTTGCAGAATCTTGCTGGAACCAATTATATGATTTCTCTTCTTCTGTCAAGCGATTGAAAAATGGCCTCAGAATTAGCCTCTGATATTGCTCTGCATTTAATGTTTCATCAAAGAATATGGGGCTCTATTATTCCTCTAGCATTTATTGCATACTATGCTCCAATTTTCTAATCATAATTAGGTGTTTCATCCAGTAGCACAGGTTTTTCTGAAGCCCAGTAGTGACTGTTGTGAGTATTCAAACGTCCAGTTAAATGAAACAAGATTCATTAGTTAAAACAAAAGTAGTACAATACAGTAAATGCTACAATAATTCAAATGTTGAGCAAAATCATTTGAATTTAATGCTTGCACATGTGTTTAATGATAGGGCTTCAGTGTGTCCAATCAGAGGTGTGTCCAATCCTCATGCACTACAGGAATTTAGGGAAAAGCTTGTGCAAGAAATCACAAGAATGGGCACAAAAGTGAATCGAGAAGATATTGACACATTGCTTCACTCACACTGTTTATTCACAGGACATGTTTCAAGAGCTTTTGCTCTTATCATCAGCTCATCAGTAACTCATCAAGTCGAGTAACAGCTGATGATAAGAGCAAAAGCTCTTGAAACATGTCCTGTGAATAAACAGTGTGAGTGAAGCAATGTGTCAATATCTTCTCGATTCACTTTTGTGCTAATTTGCGCTTCACTGTCCCTATGCTTCTTTCAAGTTTATACTTTGAAATCACAAGAATACCTGCTGCTGAGCTTTGAATAGTGAGCAAGAGTATTTATACAAGAGAATGCTGCCTGTTTAGAGCAGAAGGTCAACATTTCCATCATCTGTTACAAGGTAAGGATTCTGATCTGCTCTGCTGGCATAAGTTCCCAGCAACTGCCAGCCATGTCGCAGAGTAGAGAGAGGCTGCTAATTTAACTACCCTGAATATCTTTAGAAGGCTATTCTATATAAACAAGGTAAACTAAAGATGGTATCATTTTAATAAATGAGGACTTATTTCAAAGTTTTGTACACTTTCATGACATCCTGATCCAAATTCAGCATATTAAGGCATCCTATTGAAGTTCAGCACAGGACATCAACTTGTGAGCATGTTAAATTATCTTTACTCTCTTCCTGAATTCTACCACACTTAAATATTTTTCTTAATTGAATTGTATTTTTTGTAGAATCAAGAAGTACAGCTAAATACTGGAACCACTAAACATAAACAAACATTCTTTATTCACCGTTTGATTATAGTACACAATATAGCTTCATCAAGATACCCGTTGACTATACACTATCTGCTCTGTGACGCATAAACTCAATTACTGAGTAAAATATGTTGTAATGGAAGGGCTCTAATCTCTTTAAAATCATATTTTTATCCCCAGAATGTTAATCCGTATTTTAAGTGGACAAAATACCTATACTGTTTTAAGCTCGGGGGGTTAGTATACTTCTGACATTTGATCATTTGATCTTGGCTCCATGACTAAGCACATCCAGAATTTGTAACATCATATACTGTGGACAGTTTCACTAACACTCTTCATTTCATAATATTGTTTTCTGTTCTACATTTATATTAAATAATAGCTAATACTCTGTTCCAATTAAATGTTTAATTATTGTTGTTGTTTGTTAATACTCTGAACCTTAGACTTCATCCATTGTCCATCTGGCATCCCAATAAAAAAATTAGTTGAGTTTCAGATCTCCTATTTTTGGAATTGCTTAACACATTAGCAAATATCTTGTATGTGTGTCTAATGTTCAGAATTTGATACTAAAATCATTCTTCTTGCTAATTTTAAATCTGCATTTGGTAGAATATTAGAAAGCATTACAAAAGTAACTCTATTAGCCAAGCAGCTTCAAAAGTATTTGCAAGTCACATTATTAATTCAAGATTGGTCTGGGATTGTCTTCAGGACTTATGCAACTGGTAAAAATAATGTGGTAACAATAGGATGGATGCCAGGGTACAAGAGGATAGAGGGGGATGAGTGAGCAGGCTTAGCTAAGAAGGCATTTGAATGACTATTTAAGAAATTTGAAATAGTATTTGGGGTAATTAAGGGCAGGTCCATATGGTGGAAAACAGAAAGTCACCAAAAATGATGGATCCAGCTGGATGGACAACACAGTAAGGCAATGATGGAGATTTCTCCATCATTAACCAGCTACAATTAATCAGAATTCAGATCAGAGTGGCAGTATGACATTGCCATCTGAAGAGGCATGTGCACATAATAGGAATATTTAAGAATGAACCCAATACAGCTATGTAATAATGAAAATAAAGAATCATTCTAGAATCATCTCTCATATAATCTTTTAATGTGATGCTTTAGTCAGCAAGAGACAAACTCTGAGACTGTATCCATTCAGAGAACTTGTTGAAACCAGAATTTTTAAGGCAAATGAAGGAAGAAGAAATATGATAATGATAATTATAATGGTTCTTTATTTGTATACTTGGAAAAACAAGTTATAAAGGTGGTCAGAACAGTATTAACAGTACAAGATTACCATATACAAAATACGTGTGTAATAGTTATTTACAACACTATAACACACAGAATTAATCATATCTCACTAATGGTCTGTTTACAAGGTGTTTTATTTTTACTATTTTAACATCTTTAGGAAATTTATTGTGCAATGTTGTGCCTATGTTTTTAGCATCTTTGTTACAGAATCTTTTGGTATAGGCATACCTATATACATAATTTGAATTCTGGCATTATATGAACATTACGTTATCTAATAAGATAATTGGAGTGGTAAGACATGGTAGCCATATAGCAAGATGACTGCATATTTTTTAAACAGTTCTTTGTGTGGATGCCCACAGCTTATATCTGACATAATTCTCAAATATTTATTCTGTAGAACTAATGCTGTATTCATATGTATGTTAACCTCACTATCCCAAGTACAGTACCATAAAGTAAATGTGGTTATATTATTGCATAGTAAATGGTGTCTATTACATTTAAACTTTTGAATGTGGCAAAATAATGCAGCAGAAAGACACCCATACTTACTTTGTTATACACCTGATCAATGTGCTTATAAATTATTCCTAGAAATGAAGTACAGCCTCTTTCCTGAATAGGTTCATTATAAACTTCAGCAGAAAGTAAAATTTCACGTCATCAGTGGGAGACTGCAAAGTTAGCTATTTTAGTTATAATTATGTAAACTAATTCATTTGCTTTGAAAAAGTTCAGTAGCTTATCTGAAACATTGGTTATTTTATCAGTTAGTCTCTGTGTGGATATGTTCCAACATATGACTATATCACCTGCATTTGATGATATCTTCGAGGAATGTAATATAAATAGCAAACATGTTTGATATCAAACCTTGCAGAACCCGAGTTGGACATTCCCACGTTATATTTATAAGATTCATTATAATTTCTGTTATAAAATGGGATTACGGTTTTTAAGCTCTACTGCTTAAATAGAATGAAATTAGCTTTTCTTACCAATCTCTAATTCCATATTAGTTCAGTTTCCTGAGTAAAATTCTGTGACCTATGCAATTAAGTGCCATGGTTAGGTTCAGCAAAATACCAGCTTCTTATTCTCATGCATGACAAAACAATCCCTATGAAATATTATGGTAACTGTCATGGCCAAATACTGTGTGAAAATCATGTTCTGTATGTGTAATTATACTATTGGCTGATAGAAACTCATCTATTCTGGCAAGTATAGTTTTTTAAGAGCTTTGGTAGCATTGCTGTCAATGCGATCAGCTTGTAATTTTTCACTTGCATTTTATCCCTTTTTTATAAGCTGGATGTACATTGCTAATTTTTAAACAAGAGAGAAATTCATCTTTTTATAGAAATTAATAATTATATATCAAGTTATCAAAGGCTTAATAAGATCTTATTTACGTTGTTTCAGACATTTTAATATAAAAATTTATTTTGAGTTTAATGTACACAGATTATAAAAGTTGAAATATTCAGTGCATATGATTAAAAATTAGAAAATTTTCAATTACTTTGATAGGGCTTTGTGAATCCTAACACATCTTCGAACCTATATGAAATTTCTATTTCATAATTTATCCAAAGCTAAATAATTTTGCACGGTTTTATGACTTTACTCTAATAGACAATAGAAAATGTTAGTCTTCTCTTTGAATAAAATTTAGAAGGTATCTAAAACCATCATACAGAATGTATTAAGTGGTGTAACTAAATACAGTTTGTGCTCTTTAGTTTCTTGTATCTTTTTGGTCGCTACACAACTAACGCTGGCATAATTAGCTTCTCCACTTTAAATAATTTGTCATATTCAAGGATTGCAGTAGACACCTAACCCTCATCACGTGATTTACTCCACATGGGAAGATATGTGCATTTGTCTTTAAGATTTTAGTTACCAAGGAATGCAAGCTCTTTTTTCATATATTGAGAGATATAATTATCATGTAATGGCAGTAATTACAAAATAAGTACCATATTTTAAGTTGTCTGAGTAAGTTTATACTCTACTTTGGTATATTTGTGGTTTGCTGTTTACTTTTGCTATGTGCAAGTAAATGTTACAGATAAGAGTAACAGTTCTTAACACAAAATATATGCACAAGAAACACAGAATATCCTGAAATTACCAAGTTAATGGTTTTCAGTAAACCTAACTTAAAAGGTTGAATGAATGAATTCCAGTAATTCCTTAAGTGGCCATAGGGCCTTCTGGACCGTGTAACCTCGAGGCACATAGGCAACGGGTTGAGAAGTGGAGATTTCCTGATCAGAGAGATTCCAGGATGCCAATGCCAGAAGTGAAAGTACGAGAGATGAGGTGGTAGGAAAGATGATGAAGGAGCAATCTGTGGAATGCTTTCGGGGGAAACCGGAGGACTCAGAGAAAACCTGCCCCAGTGCCATGTTGTAACTTAAAAGGTTGAGCTTAAACAAAAAATAATACAAATCTTTTCTCTTCTAGTAACTGAATGTTTAAATCATTATTAATAAAACTATTTGCTTTTTTTTTAAACAAAGTGAAGGAAATTCAAATATTATTTAATTAATGTAAGAAATTTTTATTTCTAAAAGCACATATAAAATATTTCTCCCTAAAACTAAAAAAAAATCTCATTAATCCAGATACAATTAACTAATATTACCGTCTGAGTACATTGTTTGAACACTGAGATAACTTCAAAATTAGATTATATATATACTGGTTATAGCTTTTCAACTGTAACTCTTGAGATTTCCAAGATGGGAACAGCCAATAAAATAAAATTTGGGCAATTGAAAATTCTGTACATTGGACTTGAGGGACATAGAGAAGACATTCACACACACTAATCTTTGAACAGGATAAAGAATTCAACTTGCATAAGGACTGCTTATGAAATTTTGAAGTTATTCTGGTAAGAATGATACTAAATATGGACTGATGTTTAGGAATAATATAAGAATTGTTTTCTTCAGGGAAACTTGATAAGATATCAAAAAACAAAGAAAGGGAAGAGAACAAAAAAATAAAATAAAACTGATTCCAAAAATGTTAACATTTTCACAATTAGAAACAAATCAGTCGAAATTATTAAAAGCCCATACAACCTATTAATTAAAAGCACAAATTTTGCTAACCTTGTATGGTTTACTGACAGTGTTAAAGCTCATATTTGGGAGAAATGGAGGTTGAAACCTAGTTCTGACTGATATGACGGGTTTATCTTGATTTTTCCTAGCTGCAAAGATGAATGCTGTGTCTGTATATAACTAGGCAAATAGTGCAGAAGGAAACACATAGCTGATCATTAACTGGAAGAAAAGTAGATGCTACAGAATTTACCTCTGTTTATCATGTCATATACATCTGACAAGTGAGCTAATTTCAATAATCCTAGAACTTAAAGAAGTAATAAATACAACATTAAATAATTTCCCAGTACAAAATTAATTGTATTGCATTTTTCTCATGAGGAACCGAGTGGGATGGCAGAGGCAGTTTCATCTATGGCCCGCATATGGGAGGGGGTTTTCCCAGGTCGCCAGGCAAATGCTAGGTAGATTAATTTCATCCCCTGTCCCTATATTTCATGTCCATTATCATTTCACATCATCTCTCATCTGGTGTCTTTTTCATGGTAGAAGTGTTGGAGTGTCTTGGCGTTGCATGGCAAGATGATATGCTCTTGGTAAAACTTCCTTCTCTGGTACAACAGTCTCCAGTCTCCGAACCGAGTCTGGTGGGGTAATTTTCTGACCACAGTAGGCTGGCCTGCCGGGGAGTTTCCAACCTGTCTTTTCTGCACTGTCATGGCTCCTTGGGATGGCTGCCCTCTGTCTCCTCTCACCTTGTCCTTCCTCCCGGGGACACTTGGGGCGTAGGTACAATAGACCAAGTTGGACCTCCTTGGCAAATCCCCTCCAGGGCCAGTGCTCTCCATAGCATAGTCCAGTCCAATCCCATGAGGAATGGGGAAGAAATCTTATCACTTTCACATTAACTTGTGTCACTAATGTAACATTTATTTCATTTTATTGTGCATTATATTCATCAAGACATCATCTATGGAATTGAGAATGTAACTAACTATAAAATGCTGTAGCCAATATGCAAAATTTATGTCAGAATTCATAGTATTTAAGAAAGACAAATGAAATGAAAATGTATTAATTATAAATTTCTATATCATAAAACTGTGTTAATTGTTAAAGAAAGAAATTAAGGAAAATCAAGGACTAGATAAATGAAAGGAAAATCAAGACAAGTGCTTCTAATATAGACTATAACAATAATTTGAATTTGTGTTTCACATTTTAAAATTAGAGACATTAAACTGATTAAAATTTGAAACTTCTTTAAAATGAAATTATCAGAAGTTTCTCTCTCTTAATTACACATGACACTTTAATTGAGTTAAAACCAATTCTTTCAATGTCCTCCTTTCTTTGTTAAGTATATAATTAACCTCAGAAGATAAGCTGTGATATGTGTATAGCATATTTGCAATCTAAGAATATAAACTTAAGGGTACACAAGGCACATTGCTTCAAAGGATTTTCTAGATTTAGTTTCAGAGCTATGCAAGTTCACTATTTTTCAAAACTGTTATAAATAGTTTACTGTTAAAATAAACATTATTTTTAGTAAATGTTTTAAAAAATGCTGATGTCATGTAAATAAAAATGTTAAACAATGTAAGTATGTAAAGTTTAGTTGTATAAATTCTGTTTATATAAGGTAGTAAAATACCGAAGATAATTGGAATTTCCCTGAACTTCAGATCAACCAAAATAAAATTGAAAACTATTATTCTGTTATCTTATTCCTTTTTTTTTTTTTTTTTTTTTTTTTTTGTCTTTTTTCCTTTAAATGGCTTCTGATTTCTTCAAAGCATTATACTCAACCCAAATATTGATCTTTAATTCAGAACAAAAAAGTAGAGGCATGAAAAGGATGAAGGTATAGGAAAATAGGGCATAGAAACTTAAAAAAAGAGAAAAAACAAGATAACAGTATCTGACAAAATCAAGCACCTATTATAGACCCACTTGCCTTGTAAAATGCACTTACATTATAGATGAATACATGTTAATTATTTCATTAAATTGGCACTTCTAGTAGCACAGTATTATGCAATATTTTGCAAATGAGTATATTCTCACTTTATGAAAAATACACATTTTGAGTCTCTTATCCATCTGTTAGCAGGAAAATTAAGAAAATGAAGTGTTGTTCAAGCACCAGAATTTCATTTTATAGCAACATAAATAGTAAGAATGTAATTGAAAAAAAAAAAAAAAAACTATTTGTATATAGAATAAAAAGAAGTATTTCAGAAAGTGGAGTGCCATTGTTACTAAAATTAGGTAAATGAGTCAACCTTGTATATACTTTTCTCCACTTACAAGTTTTTTAATGAAGACTAGTTTCTGGGAACTTCTTCCCTATCGTCAGTTCTGTGGTTGACTGATGATGCATCCGGTGTCTGCATCTGGCTTGGTGTCATGCTGTCATCTAATGTTCTGGTAGGTTTGCTGATGTCATCTACGTCATCTACAATGTCATCAAATTACCAGAACATCAAATGGCAGCACGACACCAAGCCAGATGCAGACACTGGATGCATCATCAGTCAACCACAGAACTGACAATAGGGAAGAAGCTCCCAGAAACTTGTCTTCATTAAAAAACTTATAAGTGGAGAAAAGTATATACAAGGTTGACTCATTTGCCTAATTTTAGAAACTATTTGCATTTGGTTTTTTTAATACTTTGTCATTTACATTTTATATTTTTGAGGGACTAGTTACAGAAGCCATGGCTTCCATTATCAGCTGGAAAGAGGTTGATAATGGAGGTTCTTTTAATAATGTTTTTTTAATACTTTGTCACTTGCATTTATATTTTTGAGGGACTAGTTTCAGAAGCCATCACCTTTATTATCAACCTCTTTCCAACTGATAATGGGGGCCATGGCTTCTGAAACTAGTCCCTCAAAAATATAAAATGTAAGTGACAAGGTATTAAAAAACCAACTACAAATACTTCTCTTAATTAAATTTAACATCACCGTTATTAAATTCCTCATGCATAAGTAAAAATATAAGTCAGTTATTGTTACAAAATTTCCTTACTGCAAAACCTTTACTTTTAAAATGTTGGTGTTCTTTTTTTTAAAATGGCCCAAGAAATTTTAACTAAGTCATATAGGTAAATCAGTATTTTGTAATTTGTAAAACTATTAATAGCCCTTTTTCTTCTTGCACTATGTCACTTACATTTTAATTTTTGAGGGATTAGTTTTGGAAGCTGTGCCTCCATTTTCAACCTTGAAGGTCTTGCTATCGTTCATTGTTGCCTGCAGGTGTGATAAACTATATCAGACTCACAATGTGGGAGAACATCTTAATTTGGAAATACTAAGACCTATTGATAACCTTTGAAATCCCACCAGTCAACAATGTGATAAAGAAGTTCATAGTTCCACCACCACTGAATATGCTGTTGCTTGCTTTTTCCTTGGTTGAGATGTTACGTTTTGTTTTCCTTTTCTTCTTTCTCTGTCCCTTATGTCATTAGGAATCGGATTTCTTCAGCCACTTCCTGGATTCATTCCTGTGCAATTATGTGTATTTCTCTCAACATCTTTCCATGACTGGCTGCCACGTTTTGCATATACTGCCTCCATTCTAGTCTTGGTCTCCCTCCTCCTCTTCTTTCTGTTCGTGTCCTTCCTTTCTTCATTCATTCTTATTATACATCCAAGCTATCTTAGTTGATTCCTCTCTATTGCACTTGTACTCTCCTCATTTAATCTTTCTCTTATAGTATTATTTCTGACTTGGTCTCTTCTGGTAAATCCAACAACTCTCCTTAGATATCTCATTTGGACTGCTCCTATTCTACTTGCATGTTTATCTAGGATTGTCCAACTTTCACTGCCATATACTAAAATGATTGGCACTACAACTTTTTGTTTTGTTTATAGGAACCATTTATTGAACAATGTCTGTGCACTTGATCCATCATTCTGGCAGCTTCTGTATTTGTGTAGCAATCCATTCTTTGGGGGTATCCCAGTGCTACTGATGGACAACTGCATGAATTTCGTCATTAGTGGTGAATTTCTTACGCCGCATGACCTCTTCAATGAGTCAAATAGAGCGTAGTCACTAGGAGCCAAATTGGGTGAATATAGAGGATGTGGCAGCACAGTAAACTGTAGTGTATGAATGGTGGACGAGATCTGGCGAATGACATGTGGTTGTGCATTGTCTTGTTGGAGAAGAACACCATGGCCAAATTTTTTATGGCGGCATTGTGGAATGCGTCGGCGGAGTTGTTGCAGTGAATTTCAGTACCGCTTGGAAGGGAGCTAATCCACCAGCAGTATCCCTTCCTGACCCCAGAACACAGTTGCCATATGTTTTCGAAGGAGTGCTGGCCGTGACTTCTTGGGACGAGCACTCACAGCATTCTTCCACTCCATTAACTGCTATTTCTTTTCCGTAGTCTTGTGGAGAAACCAGGACTCGTCGATGGTGACTAGTTTCGCAAAGAATTCCTCTGGATCTGCACTATACTGTTGCACTATACTGTTGTGGCATACTTCCACATGCTTCTGTTTCTGCTTATTAGTGTGGGTATGTGGTACCCATTGTGCACACATCTTTTTCATCATCAAATCTTCATGGGTTATGGTGTGGAGGGTTCCCTGTGATAGACTTGTTGCCTGCACTAATTCATCAAATGTGATTTTCGTATTTTTAAGTATCAGGTCATTGACAAGTTGGGTATTGTTTGGTTTGTGTGCAGTTGCTGGATGCCCAGTGCTTTTGTGTTTTTTCAGCACACTCTTGCCGTCTTTGAATTCGGACACCCAAAGAAACACAGTCCTGCGACTTGGTGGGCCGCGCCGTGGCTCAGTGGTTAGTCCGCTTGGCTCTCACCACGGTGGCCCGGGTTCGATCCCAGGCGACCGCAAAGTGAGATTTGTGGTGGACAACACGGCGCTGGGGCAGGTTTTCTCTGGGACCTCCGGTTTCCCCCGCCATCTCATTCCACCGGTGCTCCATCTTCATCTCATGTATCATCAGTGTCACCGCCTGCGGTGCCATATGTAGTAAAAGCGGGCGTTAAACACTATACATTTAATATAAAAATTATTTGTGGTTGGTTTATTGACACTCGTCACTTACTTTTTCATATATTTATGAGAGACTAGTTTCAAAGGCCCTGGCCTCCATTTTCAATCTCAATTCAATTGAAAATGGAGGCCAGGGCCTTTGAAACTAGTCTCTCATAAATATATGAAAAAGTAAGTGACGAGTGTCAATAAACCAACCACAAATAATTTTTATATTAATTTTGACGTCACTGTTACTAAATTCCTCCAAACACACATCAACTATACATTTACTTGCGACTTGGTGCACACTCCCCACAAATGGCCACTAACCTCTTGTGGATGTCTGAAGCAGTCACTGCTTCCCTCCTGAGAAACCACTCAGTCAACCTTTGCCCGTGCTTTTCTGCTTTCATGTTGTTTCACTGATGTCCACAAGTGTATTCACAAGACGGTACAATTGCTGCTCCACTGCACCATCTATGGGAAGTAGCAACATCATCTGGTGGCAGATAAAAAATTTAACAATAAAATAGACAATGCAAAAGTATTGACCGGTATTTATACAGTTATCCGACCTTCGGTAATCTGAAATTCTGTATTATCCGACACATATTAATAAAAAGTACAAGGCAGTACAAGAAGACATGGATGACATTGTTCCCTTACTGAATCACATTCCTGGCTGTGAGGAAGCTATGACTCAAGATGCAAGTAGGTGGTGTGCAGAGGATCAACAGTTTGAATCTGATATTGTTGATTTTGTGAATGGTAATGACAATGAGGATGAAGCAGAATGTAAAATTGAAGAACAAAACAAGAAGAACATGAATCACGGTGAAGGTTTAAATACTTTAGAGATGGCATTAAGATACGTGGAGCAACAGCAGGGGTTGCAAGTGCAAGTGCACCTGAGGTATTGATGTTTCGTTGATGGCAAAACCTCGCAACAAGGAAAAGTCATTCAGCAGGCAAGCAGACTTCATTGAAAAGTTTCTAAGACATTTGGAGTTCCTTTTTGTTCAATATTGCATGTAGAATTGGTTTGAATGTTCAGTATATACTGCAAAACCAACAATTGTTTTAATAATACAGTATACGTACCATGTTTTATTCCATTTTCCAACTTATTTTGTATTATCCAATATTTTCGGTTATCCGACCTTGTCCAGGGCCAGTTTAGGTCGGATAATCGAGACTCTACTGTATATGGTCTACCCAAAATACATAAACCCGAAATTACCCTCAGACCAATAATTAATAACATTGGTGCATCCACTTACCAATTATCAAAATGGCTGATTCAGATCTTCAGATCTTTCACAAAATTTGAAAATCTAAGTATCAAAACCTCACTGAAATTGATAAATCTCTTGAAGAACACAACAGTCAACTCTACAGATGCTTTAGTTTCTTTTGATGTCACTTCTTTATACCCAAGTATACCTACCACTGAGCTTGTTCCACTTCTCAAAAAATGGCTGGAATCAATACAAGTAACCTCTGAAGAAATAGAAAAACTTTGACAACTTACAGAAATTTGTATCAATCAGAACTTTTTCAGTTTTAATGAACGGATCTACAAACAGAAAACTGGCCTAACTATGGGCAACCCATTGTCTCCCTTCTTAATGGATTTATTCTGATTACTTTTGAAACCCATATCACAAAAACTTTTCCAAGTTATTTCAAAGTTTTGTATCGTTATGTTGACGACATTTTTGCAATAGTACCGAAGAAATTCATACAAGATGCTCTTGGACTTCTGAATATTCAAAATCCAGCTATAAAATTTACTTTGGAAACAGAAAAGGATGGGCTGTTCCCCTTTTTGGACATTAAGATTAAAAAAATGGACAACAAACTCACTTTTGGTATCTCAGAAAATTGACACACATGGATAATTATATTAAGAACAAAAGTTTCAACCCAAAACAACACCAACATGTCATTTTCAACAGTTTAATCTTTCAGATAATCAACTTTCCGCTAAACAGAGAAGATTATTAAAAAGAATACCTGCACATAAAAGAGGTAGCTATGTCCAATGGTTTCAACGCATATTTAGTGTAAAAAAGATTAACAAACTTAACAAGACCAAGAAAATAAAAGAAACCACCACCCTGGAACCTAAAGGAGCAAAAGAGAACAAAATGTTTAAGAAATTTACTTTCCACCTATCAGCCCATAATAAATTTCAAAATATCTTCTCAACACACAACATAGTTCTTGCTCCTCAAAATAGATTCAATACAAGTATTTGTTAAAAGGTGCCCCAAAAAACTCGATTACTGCAAAAGAAAAACCAGGAATCTATGAGATCAAATGTGAAACTTGTCCTAAAATTTATATAGGGAAAACAACAAAAATATAGACATCAAAACGAAAGAACATAAAAGAAACATTAAAAACGGTGAAATAAAAAAATCAGCAGTAGCTTTTCATTTTTTGAATACCAGACATGGCATTAATTTGGAGACAACTTTAATAAAACAAGTTAATCATCCCATAGATCCTTCCGTATGGGTAAAAAATCTTCATTAACAAAAACCGTCACAGAATTGTGAACTTTGAAGCTCCACCACCAGTCAGCTTTGACAAATAGATCAGGCCATCTATCGACAATATGGAGAAAGAGGAAACCACAACAACCTGCACTAGTTGAGAATCAGCTGATGATGGGAGCAACACTTTTGAAATATGTCCTGTGAAAAACAGTGTTAGTGAACTAGTGTGTCAATTTCTTCTTGATTCATTTTTATTTTAGGTGTTATATTCTTCTACCCATAATTTGGTATCTTCTCTGTTCTCCAAGCCTCATTGATTATTTCTGCTAGTCATTTGTGTGTTCTTTCTCCTGCATATTTAATCATTTTTGGTGCTATTTTATCCCATTCAGCTACCTTTTTTAATCCCATTCTTTCCATTGAAGTCAATCATATCTATTTCCATCCTATATCCTATATCGAGGTACTATGTACAAATTTGATTTTAAAGGATGAATAAATAAATAAATAAATTATCTCTTTATATTTCTTCTTTCCTGATTTTCTACCCCTTTTCTTTTCTTTTTTTTTTTTTCCTTCTGTAAATACATTTTATAATAATCTGACCATACCTTCAACATTTCTTTCAGTTCTGTCTTTACTTCATTTTTCCTATCCCTTATATTTCTGACCCTTTTAGTTTTCACTACTTTAATCCATTTAACTATATGCCAAAATTCTCTGTTAGTGTTTTGGAATTTGACTTTTAGTTTTATACCAAACTCTTCCCAAGACTTCTTTTTTGCTTCCTTTATTGTTATTTTGGCTTCACTCCTTTTTTTGACATAATTTTTCCAATTTTGTTTGCAATGTATTCCTTGCAGGATCTTTTCTTGTCCTGAAATGTTTATTTTTATTGTATTATTCCACCATCTCGTCCTCTTCATTTTTCCTCAATCTTTCAGTACCACAAATTTCCTGAGTTTAGCTTATTATGGCTTTCATAAGTGTTCTCCATTTTTTGATCAGGTTTATTTCTCCATTTTCATTTTTACCTGTTCCAATTTTTTTTTTATCTTTCTTTTATAAGCCTTTCTCTTCTCTTTATCTTACAAAATCCCTATTTTTATCCTTAGATATTTTTTCCTTCTGGTTTCCTTGGTTTCCTAAATCTTGTATCACATTTTAATAGTTGTATGTTCTCTTGTCATCTCCGTGCTCCTGGATAATTTCCTTACATTTCTGTTTTGGGACTCAAATGCGATATTATGTATTTTTTTATGAGGTAAAAGTTGTTGCCAATTGGAGTTCATGTCTGTGCAGAATTCTATCATTCGTTTCCCAATCTCATTAAGTAATCTTTCTGCTCATGTTTCCCCATTGTTCCATGGCCCATCCGGTGATCCTACCCAATTCTTGCATTCCAGTCTCCCATAATGATTATATTCTGCTTTCCTGCCTTGCTTTATTTATTTCCTTTTGCATTTTTTAATAGAAGATTACCTTATCTATCTCATTTTTATCTTCTGTTGGAGCATATATCTGGAATACAAACAGACTCTCTTCCAGTGCTAAATCTATTCTTATTATTCTCAAGTTCATTGCTTCACTTTTGTTTCAATGTTTTGTTTTCTTGGTTAGTTTATCTAAATTGCTTGTTTTTCTACATACATTTTGAAGTTTATGTTTTAGTTTGGCTGTTTTGTTCTTCATTTTTATGTTCAGATACATAAACAGACTGTCTTCAAAGTTCTCCCAAATTATGTTTCCTAAATTTCTAGTTATTTTTTAATAAAGAAGATACAATTTGGTCTCTAAAGTATTTCTATTTTATGGTATTTATTCTTTTCTATTTTCAAAACTTTTTTCTCTCCTGCTTTTTGTGGCTTGCTATGAGAACACCTGCCCCAGCGCCGTGTGTCCACCACAAATCTCACTTTGCGGTTGCCTGGGATCGAACTCGGGCCGCCTTGGTGAGAGCCAAGCGGTCTAACCACTGAGCCATGGCGAGGCCTAATATATAATATTTTAATATAATAATTATTATAATAATATACTAATTACTATAATAATTTTATTAATAGAATTATATTATTAATATAATATAATTAATTTTAATATTTATTATTATTATTATTATTATTATTATTATTATTATTATTATTATTATTATTATTATTATTATTATTATTATTATTATTATTATTATTATTATTATTATTATTATTATTATTATTATTATTAATTATTTATTATTATTATTAATTATTTATTATTATTATTAATTATTTATTATTATTATTATTATTAATTATTTATTATTATTATTAATTATTTATTATTATTATTAATTATTTATTATTATTAATAATTATTTATTATTATTATTAATTATTTATTATTATTATTATTAATAATTATTTATTATTATTATTAATTATTTATTATTATTATTATTATTATTATTATTATTATTATTATTATTATTATTATTATTATTATTATTATTATTATTATTATTATTATTATTATTATTATTATTATTATTATTATTATTATTATTATTATTATTATTATTATTATTATTATTATTATTATTATTATTATTATTATTATTATTATTATTATTATTATTATTATTATTATTATTATTATTATTATTATTATTATTATTATTATTATTATTATTATTATTATTATTATTATTATTATTATTTATTATTATTTATTATTATTATTATTATTTATTATTATTATTTATTATTATTATTATTTATTATTATTATTATTTATTATTATTATTATTATTTATTATTATTATTATTTATTATTATTATTATTTATTATTATTATAATTTATTATTATTATTATTTATTATTATTATTTATTATTATTATTATTTATTATTATTATTATTTATTATTATTATTATTTATTATTATTATTATTTATTATTATTATTATTATTATTATTATTATTATTATTATTATTATTATTATTATTATTATTATTATTTATTTATTTATTTATCATTATTATTTATCATCATCATCATTATCAATATTATATTATATTATATTATACTGAATATACAATACAATACAGTACACTGAACCTTTAAGCAATGCAGTGCATGGGAACATTCCAGTAGCTGTTCACGTTTTGCTAACATTTGTACACCAAACAAAGCCGCCTGTCCCACATTTGGAAGAGTAGCCGGGATGTGGAGGTGACAAAGCCTCCTGCGTAGGAGAGAGATTTCTGTTTTTATATAAGTAGAGAAGCATAACAATTGTGCTTGCGAAGCGTTTGGAAAGCGTAGCGGAAACTTTTACGTAGGATAAATACCAATATTGGCAACAGTCCTTTTGCAAATTTGCCCAGCCACAGTTGGCACCCGTGACAGGTTCTATTCTGTTTACTTGTGTGCATATTCCCTCTGACGGTTCCAGTCGTGCCGGACGTGCTTTTTGACAAAGAACACCGTGTATATATGGTGTCTGCTTCACGTATATAACGTGTATTTTAAATACTGTAAGTACTGATTGTTCCAGTGTTGTATGATGCATGGTCAGCTCAGTATTATGCACATTCAAGGCGGCAGATGATTGCTGGGACAAAGTTGCTACAGTAGTATTATAATTGTTTTATTAATTTGCTTTCTTGTATGCCGGTATAAATTTGCAATCTATTTTAAACGAACTTCCCGATTAAGTAAAGACTTCAGGCACTAAATATAATTCAGAACTGAATGCTAGTGCTATATTAACTCCCTTGCAACAAAATCTCGTATTATCCATAAAACCTTTACATTGAAACGACTAGGAAGTAGCTGTTGAGACACAGCAGTTATTGTTTGCAACAATAAAATTGTGAGTGACTTACGTAAATTATTCTTGCATCAATTATCATTTGTATCTCCCACGACTTTCGTTTTCAATGTTAAAAAGTATTTTCATAGCTAAGAATTGGCAATAAATTTTCAGGACATTTTGTGTGCGGTTATAAATTAGCATGCGGCTAAAAGAAATTATTTTATTATCTTTGATCCATTTTAAAAGCATATTATATTAAAAACTATACTACATTTAATTTATGCAACAGGTGCAGTGAAACACTTTTTATTTTTGGAAAATCATATAAAATACAGTTTCCAGTACTATTTATTTTGCTGTTATTAATTAAAATGTTACCATTGAGGTTGTAACACAGAGGTGATTACAAATGTCTGTTTTTGTGTGATGCTCCAACTTAAAGAAAACATAATGGACTTAAAGTTGTTAAAAAAACTTTTGTTTTTCAGAATAAAGGCTCTGGTCAATCCATATCAAATGCTTCATCCTAGTTGCTTGACTATTTAAAAAATATATATCGTATGTTAACTATCATATATTGACAGTTCAAAAACACAATTATTTTATTTTTTAAAACACTGGTTTTGATTTGACAATTTTTTTTTATCTTAATGCTTATAATTTTCTTCACTTGTAAGCATTGGCAGTAATTTGCTGTAGTGATTCAGCTTAGTGAAACAAAAAACAAGATATAAACACACTATAGGCTACAATTTTTTTCCTTTAAGGCATCCTTAAGGGTACATTCATAAAACATTTTAAGGTTAAAATTTTGTGCCACAAATACTGAAAATGTTTTTCACAAAATAATTGAGTGGAACAGTGGTTGATTGAAAACTTTAATTTTTTTTTGGAACACCTGTAAACAAATATTCTATCAAGATATTGTTTTAAGTTTGATACATATGTTTTCTCATTTCACATAAGATGTTAAACATATGCTTTTTTTTTTTTTTTTTTTTTTTTTTTTTTTTTTTTTTTAAATATGGTAACTTTTGAGTTTTATAATCCTGTTGGGTGAATGTTTTAAAGGATCTCAAAGTTACATAGAGTGAAGGTGCTCAATGGTGGCTAACTTCAGTTAAATCTTTGAGTTTGAGATTCATGTATTTTAGGTGATATCCACCATGTAACGGGCCCAAATGACCTCGCTGTCGATGGGCCCTAAAACACCACACACTCACTCACTCCACCATGTAATATAATAAAAACTCAACTGTTTTTCTGTTGGTTGAGGCATGTATAAGAGTTAATTTATAGAATAGTTCAAATGATATCATAAAGGTTATTATTTGACTTTCCAGTGCTTTCCTTTAATACTTAAATTTGTTAAACATCAGCATTGAAATTTCTTCACAATGCTACAGGAATATTGTGTGACCATTTAGTTGGTGTGGACAGTTCTGTAGGGCTCAGCTTTTTCAGTATTTCTGTCACCCATACTCGATCACTTGAATTAAGATCTGGGTCCAGATGGATGGTAGAACTTCACTAGACATCTCGTATTTAATCACTCCCAGCCAGGCTTTTATCATATGTACACACAACAATATTTTTCGTGAGAGTTAATGGAACAGATTTTGGTACATAAAGATCCTCAAACTCTTCGAACTTGGATTTCAAATAACATCTTATTATGCTCTCAGAAGCCGAATACATCGGAGAAATGATGTGTTGGAAGCTTCTGGCAGTTGTCAAAGTTGTCAATTCTTTATGCTAAGTGTTTTGAGCAATGATCTTCTATCCCTGACATACAGGTATCTGATTCTGTTATTTATTTGTTTGCAAAACTCATACCTATCTTTAGAGGTAAGGATCTGTTCACTGACAGTTTTTTGCAGACTTACCTTTGTCTTTTTCTGTTTTGTGATCTCAAGTATTTTACCCATGTAATAATGCAAAGTAATTTTGCATCAGGACCAACATTTCTCTTGTAATAACAAAGATTGTTTTTTATTTTTATATTGACTCGATGCTATATCTTAGAAATATAATTTTAAAATTAGGTACAGTTTGATTTAAAACTTTCAAGAAGTATATTAGAAATATATGCATTGCTATTGTAGTCTGATCCAAGTTATCACTGATTACATAAACACATTGGCTGAATAACAAACCATTTCGTTTGTAATAGCATACATAAGGATGGAGAGTTGCTTGTTGGTTTACCCAATGATAGCTCCGGATCTCATCTTGGACAGCAAACCAAAAGTTTTCTGCAAAATCTACAAGAACAGTACACGCTTCATCATTTTGTTGTTCTTGTGTCTTAGGAATTTTGATTGTCTCTTTTATATTGTGACAAATTGATAACACCACCAACTAAACTCACTTAAGTTATTTGTTAATTACCAATCAGCACAATGTAACTTATAGTTGTTTTCACTTTTACAAATATACATAGCAAATACGTTATAAATGCTAATATTTCTTTATGTTTTTGTTGCACACACCACTTTGCAGTGCTTGAAGCTTCTCCATACTCACTGTTTGGAAACCAATACTCATTTTAACATTCAAATTGCTTGCCAACTTTCTGACGTCTGACACTCTACTGCTCACTCACAACTCACTAGACTGGTTTTTGTGCTCCCGTTTGTATTCTTTGGTCATGGAAGAGATGTTTCTGGAAACTAAAGTCTACAATTGATGAATGGAACTTTGTTGCAGTCAATTCTTCTAGATTTCTCAAAATTGAATGGTCTGGAATCAGCAACCTGGTACAAAAAAGAGGCATTTATTTCTGGCTCATGTGACCTGTGGCTTTCCTTGAATGTTATAGTTTTTGCTGCTTTTAGTGGCAAATAACAAAAGTAGTGCAATGAGGTGAATCATACTTAATCCCTCTGTGGTAGGTATTTGGTGCCACTTTGACAATATGAAGTGACGAGTCCAAAGTATATCAAGTTTTTCAACTAAGTTCTGAAAGAACTAACTTCTGTCTTTAGATAGAATAACAGTAATTCATCATTTCACTTCAGGGTTTATAAATTATATTCTCTGGCTGTTCATAATTTTCTTTCAGAAATTGTGTGAGCAAAGGCTTCTTTTCCAGAACACAGATTACATATTTTCATCATACAGTTGTAACTGTTCATATCACAAACAAGTGTGTCAGAAAGCTCTTTGTAATTAATATTAAGCTTTGTCCCATCCATCCATGAGCTTAACATTTTTATGGTGAGTATGAACACACGGTGTAACTCTTCGAGGGACCAACAATGATACATCTTTAGGTTTGAGTTCTATAAATTTTGATCTTCCAATTTTACTATCCAGGTTTTCTTTTGAACCTCAGAAAAAGTTCATACAAATTGCACAGTATAAGTTTCTTCTGCTTTTGAACTTTTACGTTATAACAGATAAGCAGTCTTATTTGCTTGTACATGTACAATTATAGTCTTCTCTTTCTTAAAATTCTCTGTGACAAAGCAGCTAACAGACTAACAAATTGGAATATAATTTTGAGTCGAACTAGTACTCAGTGTTCCATTTATTACTAGTGTTTACCTAGAACGCATTTCGTTAGGACCTTCCTAACATCAGCTGGCAGTCGACAACAACTCATGAAAATACATGCAGTTTTCATAATATAGTAATAGAATTAATTTGTTGCACAATTGTTTTAGGATTTACATTATGAATATAATTTTACATTTCATTAAAAAGTAATTTATTGAAATTGCAACTAGGCATACCTTAACTATGCAGCATAAACATTTTCGTAAGAACTTTGTAGGGCTCTATCTTTTATACTTCTTGAATCTTGGACTCATTGTAATGCGGTTACATAATGTAGAGTACTGTGATGTGTGCATCAATATTTTTCAATAAATGTCCATCAAGGATATTCAATTTAGAAATTTAATTTTTACCATATTTACACAATTTGAAGATTTTTTTTAAACAAAAAGGTTGTGATGGTCTCCCAGTTGGAGTATGGTGCATTGGTACTAGTTATTACATTCTTAGAAAATAAATATGATTCTTTCCCTTTTTGTTTTCCCTTTCTGACTCTTTCCCTTCTTGGAAAAATGTCCTCATTAAAATACAACTTTTCAAAATAAATTGAGCAACAATTTAGGTTTAAATTTCACCCTTTAAAATTGTATTTAGGTGAAAAAGCCTTATGAGCAAACTTGTACCCTTTGATAGATAGTCAACCTGAAAAATTCAATGCCATGGCTGGGATTTGAACCACGGATCTCCTGGTTTCTGTCCTGGTTTCTATCTATCAAAAACCTTAGCCTATATACGGCTAGTGTGAAGAAATAATTAATTTCCATCAGTTAACTAAAATTGTAGCCCTTTATTTGTGAATAAATTGGACCTTGTTACACAGCACTAATGTAAATAAATGCTGTGTTATTTTAATGTCTGTAAACCCTTAAAAGTACCAAACAACACTATGCACTACAAAACATGTATGAATGTGATCAAAAAACTATAAACAATAACATTAAAATATTAGTGAATGTGAATTACCATGGAGTCAGTGCCCTAACTATTTCAGAATATTAAATATTGAGCAACCATTTAATTTCTGCTCAATTTGATATGGATTGGTCTGTGTATAAATTCAAGAATTAATTAATTCTTAGTTTGAATAAAAAATTTAAGTTGCACTCGACAGTTTCTCTTTTGGACCTTACTACAAACCAATGAAAATGATCAGAAAGAACTGTAAAGCACAACAGAATTAACAATTTTAAAACTACTGTTAATGTCTGACAAAAGAAATAAAAACATTTTATATAACTATGTGGTAAATAATGCAATATAGTACATATAAAGGTTTGGCTGTAGTATTACACAAATATAACTATTAGTAACAAAAACTTCACTTATTTTAAGAAAATGATGTCAATTTTTCTTATTAATTGAGATCGATTTCACGAACATTTGCCTGCACCTTCAGTCAACACAATTTGTCGTCAAGGATACATGTTACTAGGTTACTATGTTTTTTCAGTATTACCAAAATCTGAAAACAAACCTAAAATCAGAATCAACTGCTGGTATTTCAAAATTCATTACGTGATGTTTAGTTTTTAAAATAAATATATTTTCCCCAACCATTAAATCTATCGGACCATTTAATTGTTTTAATAATTTAACTTCAGGATTTATTTCATGGTTAAGTTGGAGAGAGGTTGAAAATGGATGCAATGGCTTCCGAAACTAGTCCCTTGATTATAGAAAAACATAAGTGACGAAGTGTCAATAAACCAACTACAAATAGTTTTTTAGATTGAAATGTGCTTAGTATCCTAATTTAAGGGTGTCCTTAAAGGAGCTGTAGAGTCACAGAGTGACATAGTAACTTGAGTTAAGATTTAGTGAGATGTCCACGATATACACCTTTATTTCCTTGCTTATCAATTTAAAGTTATAGAAATTTAATATGTTAGTTTGTTCCAGCATGTCGTTCATTCAGACTTCTATTGGGACTTCATAATTATGAATTTAATAAGATTTATTGTTTCAAACCAATTTTTAAGGCAGTAATTTCTAATACTTTTTCTAACAATATGGTACATTTTCTCTGCAGCTCTGTGTAATTAAAGGCAATAATTTCTAATGCTTTTTCTATCAGTATGGTAAATTTTCTCTACAGCTCTGCAACTCAATTATATGAAGTTTACATAAATAAGTAGAATATGTGTGCTTCCAAGTGTTGACGTTATTTTATTTAGAATTTGCTCTAGTGGTTTAAATTTTACAGTTAAGATGGGTGAGGTTACAGCATCAGAATTTGAAGACAAGTATCCTGACATTGAGGAAAAACTAAAAAGGTGCTCATTTGTTTCTCTGGATAATGAGTTCAGTGGTTTGGTTTCAAGCTCAGAACTGAAAAACAGGTATGCATTTCTCTGTAAGATATGCTAATGAATTGCAAATAAATTTATTGAACTAAAATGAGCAAGATAAAATATAAAAATAAAAGGATAAATAGAACATATGGTTGTGCTATATTTTAGAACAGCATGATAATATAAAAAAATCTAATGTGCTGATGTGCTGCTCAGTTACAAGTTCCTGACCAAGCTTGTAAGCTGCTAAACTTTACTTGACTTTGGTATTGTGACTTTATGTGTTTGTAGAATTAAAAGTCCAAGTTGCAGAAAGTCAAAATGTTCTTTATTTCTATAGAAACACACTTTGGTCAGCCCTTACAGTAGCAGAATTATGTAACATACACCAATACAATCTGCAAGGTCATTAACTTCAAACAAAGAGTTCACTTTCAAAACACAGCTGTACGAGTCCCAATTACCACTCTGTTATTAAGACTCACTAACTGGCAATTGTGTCTCCTTTTTATAGCTCACTCGTATTTCTAGATGTTTGTAGAATGTTCCCTATTCACTGTTCCAGAAATTACCAGACGAAACATGAACCTTTTAGTCATCTAACTTTATCTGTTTCGGCAAGTCTTTTATCTCCGAGCTGCACTAACTGTCCCTTTGTACATCTGGCCGCAATAATGCTCGCGACAGTGTTAATATATCTTATAAGTAACTTGGCTGAAGATGCAATAATAGATTTGTAATTGGTTGAAGATGCAATAATAGATTGGTAACTGGGCTGAAGATGCAATAATAGATTTGTGAAATTATGGCAGATGCAAAATTTAATGTTGATTGGGGGGGAGGAGCTGGTGAACACAACATCCAATCAGATGCTTGCTGTGCCTTGCAGTGTAGTATAGTTAAACAAGCTGTGAAGTCATGCTGTAAAGCTGGTGATTGAATATCATTTTGCCCACAAAATTTATTTTTGCAACAGGAAAGAGAATAACCTGATCTGAAGAGCATTTCATTTTGAAGCGGCTAGTCTAAAGACCAATATCCTACGTTAACTGGTTGTAGAGATATGAAGGTGCATTGAATTAAATCCTTTCGTTATGTCTGTTTTGTTTATTGTGTCAGGTTGTGACTCAACAAAGATAACAGAACCGCATGGCTAGGATAAGAAACTGACAGTCTCAAGCTATTGTAGCTTCAGTTCGGATTTCTGCTTTCGTGTTAACAGTGGTAATTTCGGTTCCCATAATTTAATTATAGTGATTCTATGGAGTTGTTTTATTGGTGTTTAATTTAATATTCTTTGCTGGATTAGTCAAAATGTCATATAGTGAACAAGGTGTGAGCAGTAAAAGTAAATCAATAATACAGGAAGTGTTGAATCACCCGAGCAGGAGTATAATTTACAGTGTATATATTGTTGTTGTTTTCAAATGCTAGGCTTTGGCAATGAAGCCATTAGCTCTCTTGCTCTCCAATATTTCTGTGTAGTGGATCCAGCAGGTAGGGCTTCACAGGTTAAAAAAGTTCTTCAGTCATTTCCTCTTCTTTGTTGCACAGAGGACAATTTGGACTATTCTGTGTAAGTGTTTGGCCAAATAATCATGTTCTGTAAGTAATCTAAAATTTGCTACTGCAGCTTTACATGGAATTTCAGTGTATATTGTTTCTTTAAACTGCGAAGAAATACTGCAGCCATTTATCATAAACTTAGAAGAAGACAGCGATGATTCAGACGTGGTCAGAAGCGAGGATGAAGATGAATACGATGAAGACGAGGCAGATACAACAGCTTTACCATAAGAAATTTTCTGCTTCGCCTGTATTTATTCTTGTTACCATTTTAAGCTATGATTTTCAGATTACTTGTTAAATTAGCATGCACACCAAGTTTATGTTTACTTGATGGTTAACATTTCATCTTGTTACTGCATATAGCTTCTCCCCGCTCTTTGACATATGGCTAACGCCATGCTTTGCTGCTAGTGTTCAACCTTCAGCTGCCATTAAATTTTGCATCTACCATTGTCCCATTATAATATAAATATCAAAATAAGTGGTTTACTTACTAATTATAATTTATTATATTATATTTATTTCCCTCTTAATAGCTTCAAGTTTTTACTTTTGTAAGCTGTTTCTTCTTATAATTATATGAGAAGAAATAATGCTTTCCCTTTGCTAATTTTAGTACCTCTTAACACCAAAACTGTTTCATAAATTTAAGCAAGTATAAAATTTACTCATTTTTCTTTTAGTTTATTTTTGTTTTAATTCTCCCAGCTCATTGGTTACTTTGGGATCTTGTGCAAACTAAACAATCTTTTAATGATAGTGGTAAGTAGCCCAATTTTCAATCACCCTAAATCAATTGATGTCCTCAATTTAGTACTAGATAGAAAATATACAAGTATTCAGTATAAAACTATAAGAATGCCAAGAACATTAATAAATTGGCAGAGGATTGAAGAAAATGTTGTCTAAGCAATGTTTTGTCGAAACATTCTTTTTTCTTGCCATTTACAAATGCAAAAACAAAATAACTAATAATTGCAATAGTGGAGCATTTGTGGTTTATCTTGTGATAGAGCTGCTTTAGAAAAAGTGTGTGTGTGTGTGTGTGTGTGTGTGTGTGTATATTTATGATATTCAATAAGTCTGTACAATTAAAGTCTAACTTTTGTGTTTAATAGTAATGATTGGGGATGAGAGAATATCACTATATCTTGATATGATTTTTTAAACACCATGCTGCTTTTCCTGTAACTTACGAGACTTGATACATAGATGTAACATATTACTTTTAAGTTTCATACATTGCGTAACTTACCACTGTTTGAAAATATTCTTCTGCATATTTTACACACTGCTCTGATATTATTAGTTGTATTCATTTCAAAACAGTTTCACATTCTATTCATATTTTATTTAACCCTCTTGCTGCCAACATCGATTAGATTGACAGTGCCTATTCGGTGTTCAAATGCCAACCTCAAATATGTCAGCATTGGTGAAAATTGCCTGCTAATATGGTAAGGTTAGCTTTAAGAAAAAAATTCAGTACAAATGTACTTTTAAAGCAAAATTAAAAATGTAAAAAGTTAATTTTACCAATTAATTTCTGTTAAATACTCTATTAACTAACAGAATTGTCACATAGCAAATATATATCCAGTGCATGTTTAATTTCAAGGAGTAGTAATTTTGTTATTGTAATTTGAAATGAAATATTACATATTTCTTTTGAAATAATGTAAATGTTTAGCACTCCAAAAATGTACTCAATTACAGATAAAATAATTAATACATTATACATTAATCTATATCATAAAATATACATCTTAATAACTGTGTTATGTTAGATAAAAAATATGCCAAATGTAACTCACCAGTATCAATGATTTTAGTGTGGTTTGCATGAAGAATATTTACAGGGTAGAGGTGAATAAGTGTAAGTATTTGTATCAGCGTTTCAGGGCAATGTGATGAATGTGTAATGTCCACTTTTTCCATTATTTCTGATAGTGACGCTTGTGGCCTCACTCTGCCCGTTGCCGTGGCCGACCGTGATTTGTTTAAATTTAGTTTATTTGCATTAAACCTAACACCATTAATAGACATGAATTTGTTCTCCGGTTCCTTAAACTACAAACAACCTTACATTGCTCTTACATCGGTGAAGAATTAAATTTAAACCATAACACAAAAACACTCCAGAAAAAAACAAAAACTAAAAGCACAAAAATGGGTGTACAATATCCTGTATAGTTAATTAAAATAAATGAAAATGCCACTGTGTACGTCATATGATTTTAACTTCTTTACAGCTGCAACAAGTGCTCATTAGCTCTACAACAAGCTTCCATGTGTCGATGCCATGATTGTTGTATCCTTTCTCACACATCAGCATCAGCTCTCACACTTCCCACTGCATCCCAGATTTGTTGCCTAAGAAATGCTTCATCATTAATTTTGACTGCATAAACTAGTTCCTTGAGATCGCTCCAGGAATAAAACGCCAAAGGTTTCAAATCTGGGGATCTTGGTGGACAACACACAGGACCGTATCGACCAGTCCGCCAGTTTGGGAACTGGCGATGTAGAAATTGGCACACTTGTCTACTGGGGAGGTGAACCATCGTACATGAACCACATTTATTGACTTGTATGCAAATGGCACCTCCTTGAGAATTTCTGTAGTTTAATTTGCAAAAACTGTAGATAATGGACAACTTTTAGTGTTCTAGGCAGTTCCATCGGCCCAAATAGCTGATCTCCGAGGATCCCAGCCCAAAGATTTACTACAAGTCTCTGTTGAAAATCCCCACCATGAATAGCATGTGGATTTTCTTCTGCTCAGATGTGAACATTGTGGAAGTTAAATATGTCATCACAAGTAAACATTGCCTTGTTTGTAACCATTATGTTGCGAGGAAACTGCACATCATTTTCACGTTGTTGTAAGAACCAGTTACAGAACTTTGCTCTTCTTGCGTAAACTGCTTCTTGCAGATTTTGGACACTGGTAATGCTATGAATACAGCAGATGTTCATGCAGTGCGTGGCGAACACGCCAAAGAAACTTGTACCTACATCCCTTGCCAAGTGCTTTGTACTCACATCAGGCCTCTCTTCTATGATACATAAGATTTCATCTTCATGCCATAGTGCTTCAACATTATGAGTTGGTCCTCTACCTTCATAACGGGAACGAAGAGAACCTGTATCATGGAGTCTTTGATGCTCTGCAGTGAACGTTCGTCTATTAGGAAGACCTTAATTTGGAAATCATTGCTGATACAGTCCCTTGCAGCATTGGCAGATTCCCCAGCAGCTCCATAAATGAAATGAATGTCTGCTAATTCAGCGTTGTAAAACCACTCATACTGTATACTTGGTAAATAACAGTCTTCTGCTAAATATCGGCTCTTATTCCTTCGTTGTAAGTTGCTTGAATGACAGCCGGTCTTGTGCACGATTTAAACACAGGTGTCGCATGCACTCTATGTAAACACAAAGCACACAATGCAGGGCCGTTGAAAAAGCATGGTATCCTTAACGTTGGGAATCATTTGTGACATTGCTATTAGCAAACGGACAAACCGAGATATGCATGTGTGTTATATGCATTGTTCTGTACTATATATAAAATTATTTTCACCTTCCACTCTGTGTACTCTTTGCCTATTGTCGCTGTTTTCCAACACTAGTTATAGCATTATACTGCAAATCCAAAATTTTCATCTTATGTATATAAACATAAAAATACGAGGGCCGTTCAGAAAGTAACCTCCGGTTGATTGCAAAAAAATTCACCAAGTTAAATAAAAATATTTTAATATATACATCTTACAACTACATCTTTGCACTATTTTTCTACATAGTCTCCATAACGATTGAGGCACTTATCGTATCTGTTCACAAGCTTTGAAATTCCTTCTGCATAAAAATCACCCGCTTGTGCCTGGAGTCAGCCTGTGACCGCATCTTTGAGCTCTTCGTCGTCATCAAACCGCTGGGACCCGAGCCATGTCTTCATATGCATGAAGAGGTGATAATCGCTTGGCGCCAGATCTGGGCTGTAAGGTGGATGGTTGACAACGTCCCACTTGAAGGACTCAAGAAGGGCTGTTGTTCTGCGAGCAGAGTGAGGACGGGCGTTATTGTGCAAAAAAAAAACGATACCGGAAGTCACGATGAATAGCTGCTGCAGAATATCCTTTGACTGTAAAAAACCTTATAACAGCACGCACTTCACATTTGGCGGGGTTTTCTATTGCAGCACACATTTCAAACGGCCACAAACACTAAAGTAGCGCAGATACGACGTTCACTCGACCACGGCTTGATGCCGACTGACCTGCTGAGTGCGTGAATGCACAGATGCATCGCTACTCCCCCCACTACCCGCACTGTGACCGATCGGAGGTTACTTTCTGAACAGCCCTCGTAGTTGTAATAACCACATATGGGTTCAGAAATTAAGGTATAAAACATTAATTAAAAAGTTAAAACTTACTTTGCAAAGTTAAGCATTTCCACTTTCCTCACTGTCATAGTATTTGTATTGGTATCACACTGTCCTAATATGAAATAACAATCATCTCCCTGGCACAAAAATATCACGAGAATAACTGCATGTTCAGTTTTGCAAATTATAAACAGAACTGAGCAGGATATGGTCAAACTATAATGGTGAGGTTTGAAAATACTGTCCTTTAAATGACAAAAGATCCCTTTTGATAACCAAGGAACACAGCATTAGAAAGAAGAAGGTTTGTTCTTTTCATTGTCATAAAAGGCATCCATATAGGATGTTTCAAAATTACATTTACATCCTCGGAAAAATTGTGTCTATTAGATGGATGCTGGTAGTATTCACTTGATATAGCACAATCGATTATATTGACAGTCTGGGGTTTAGGGCAGAAACTCAAGCGATGTGGCAACAAGAGGGTTAATAGGGGAGGGTGGGCAGGCAGGTGGTTGGGTACACTTAAACAACCTGGTTATACTGGGATCTGGCCCTTATTTTGTTCTTTGATAATTATTGTAAATTTAGTTAGTTCTATTCCTCTCTTTCCTTTTCTTCCTATTCCTAAATATCTGACTTAAGTCCTTAGTTGTGTCATTAATGGATTTGGTCATTTTGCTCTGTCATTCCTCCTGGATTTTCCTTATGTAGTTGTCAAAAGTTTTTAAAAACTTTTCCTCTGCTGTTTCTGAAGCTTTAGCCTTAATTTATCCCACATCTTGTCCCATACTTCTTCCCTTCATCCTTTAATTTCCTTACATTTCTCTATAAAATGTAAGTTATATTTATTTCCACCTAAAACAGAATTGTTTGCTAATTTGTTGTCCCATTAGTCCCGTATTCCATGCTAACACTTCCATTTCTGTTTTCTACCGAGTTCAAAATGTGTTATATTGTCTGTACCACTATTTTAAATTCAAATCTGGATGATATAAATCGTTTAAGCCCTTCATTTTCAAATTATGAAAGTTGCCCTTTATTTTCAAGCACTGGCTAGACTCAAGTTATGACTTATTTCTGCAGGAATCTTTGTTTTTTGTTTTCTAGAACAATAAATATAAAGCCTAGGAACAACCCACAGAACTAGGAAGTTTGTGAAACTTTGTGTGTTTCATTTCACAAGTCAGTTATTGCTACATGTTATATTATGCCCTCATTGTTCAGCATGTTTGGTTTATATTTAAGAGCAGATAGAATGCAGCTTTGATTCACCCACAAGAAATTAAGATAGGGGCCAAGAACGATGAATCAAGTGCAATACTTTGCATTTGCTTCTTTCATCCCTGTCTAGTACACTTTCTAAAATGAAATGTGTAGTGTTTAACACCCGCTTTTACTACATACTGCACCGCAGGCAATGACACTGATGATACATGAGATGAAGATGGAGCACCGGTGGAATGAAATGGCGGGGGAAACAGGAGATCCCGGAGAAAACCTGCCCCAGCACCGTATTGTCCACCACAAATCTCACTGTGTCGTCTCCTGGGATTGAACCCGGGCCACCTTGGTGAGAGCCAAGCGGTCTAACCACTGAGCCACGGCGCGGCCTAGTACACTTTCTAGGCTAGATGGTTGCATAGGTATAAAATAAATGGGTTAGAATAGCATTTGATGCTGGAGATCAAGTTGTATCCAGGAGAGGGGTTGAAAGGGATATGCATCCCCAAATTGTTTTCAATAGTTCCTTTTTTCATGTTAATTGCTGTACATTTTATTTGATAGCAAGTTTATATGCATGATGTTTGTTCTACTGATACGTAGTTGTTTTTTCTTTTTCTGTACATCCTGTTTGAGAAATTCATAGGCATTTAGTAATTCATATCTAAATGCTTGCATACTATGAATTAAAATTTTTAAGCAAAACAAATATAGCTATCTAGTATGCATATATTTATATATATATTTAGTGCTCAGAATGAGTATGCCATTGAATGCTAGTTGAATTTCTGTGCAAGTTAATTATCTTTGGTAGTCATTTTGCTAATGGACAATTTTATTCCTTCCACAGTTTATTTGACTCTGGAGATGAACGCTACAAGAAACTGAGACAAAATGCTCAGAATTTTCGTATTATACAGATTGGAATAACAACATTTGAATTTGGTGAATTTGCAAACAAATATTTTGCCTACAAGTATTCATTTTACATCTGCCCAAAAACATTTGCATCATTAGATGATGTGTTCATGTCTCAGGCTTCTGCATTAGAATTTCTGTGTGGGCAGAACTTTGATTTCAATAAGGTAAAGCTATTTCATTTCATAAGAAACACATCAGTGAAGAAGATAAAATTAAAATTATAAAAGATAAGTGAAGTTTTAGTCACTAATATGTATTATAATTTGTTAATTTATATTGCTTCATCTCCTTCAGTTTTTTTTATATACATCAGTGTTTACCAGCTGCATTCAGTGTAGGTGACACAAGCCCAAAACATAAATATACTGTAGAGTCGCTCCTTCTACATACTGCCACTAAGTGTGTATTGTGGCCTTGCGGTGCCTTAAAATGCAGGTGTTGTTGATAACTGTATAATACATACCAAATAACCTAGCTAATAATTGGGTTCTCTAAAATAAGTATATGTATATATAAAGTATGAAGTGTGAAAGTATATAAGGTACATAGTTATGAAAGAAGGCAAGTAACAGTATATGACAAATGATGTATACTCATATGTTTTTTTGCCACCCTTAAATAAAGTGTAAAATAAATTGATCTGTGGCTTAAAATTATTTAAGTTTAGGATATGCTGCATGCACTTTAAGTCTCATATACTGTCTCCATAATTTAACAGTGAAACTGTCATATGGTTTTCTTAGTGTTGCATGATATTGATTTATCAAATACCTTGTTTTATTTGTAAGACTTAACATATGTTTTTAGAAAAATGAAAGGAATATATTGATAAACTGAATGAAAATTTGTTTGAAATCTTCTTGGGAAACAAGTGAGGTGAAAAGACGATTAGAAATTGATGTTTTGGGAGTGTACATCTCTCCCATCATCAGGATATTTAAAAAAATGTTATAACCACAAATGTATAACTGGATATAACACAATATCAACTAAGACAAAACACTACCAGAACACGCATCACTGAACAAAAGACTGTTTTCAGTCATTAAATGCCAGGTCAGGAGATGGCGTGAGTATAGAAAATTAATTCGGTCAAAGAAACGTAACTACTTAACTTGATCAAGCTGTATAGATCTGAGCTTCTTAAGCCGACGGATTTCCATTTTTAAGGCCGGTTTCCAAGAGGAGCTGAACTGAAATCTAACCAAAGGTTGTAACAGATCAGCCAGGTGATGTGCCAGCCGATATGTAGGGCTGCTGCTGGCATCCACAATGGGACATAAAGGAACTTCTGGTTTGTGGATCTTCGGGAGTCCATACATTCTAGGAGGCCTGGAACCTGACGGTGATGCCACCTTCTTAATTTCTGAAGTAAGGCAGAATCACAGCCACAGAGCTTTGACTCTCTCGATCCCAGCCACTTAAAACAGGAATTACAGCACCTGAGACTCACTATCCATCAAAACGGCTACTCCGAATATGATATTGAAATCTCGATCACCAGAGCTAGGAAAGGGAAACCTGTAATACAGCAAGCGTCAGATAAGCATACCATTACAGCCTGCATCCCGTCTACCGGCAACCTATCAGGCAGAGTCAGCAGAATTCTCGTCAAACACATCAGGAACATCCACAAGCTACCTCCAAAGATTAAACATCTGTTGAGACTGGTGAAAGACAAACTGGACTTCCAAGTTCCGTGAGTGTACTGCATTCCCTGTGAATGTGGTACACCGTATATAGGACAAACCGGAAGGACCATCTCTACCAGAATAAACAAACATGAACAGAGCATTCGTTTAATGCAACCTGATAAGTCTGGACTGATAGAGCATTGTTTTGATAATGACCATAGAGCCAACTTTCGGGAGATGATCATCTTGGCAAAATGCAACAGTTACTGGGAACGGAGAGTTAAGGAGGCTTTGGCCATTTCCTCGGAGATTAGCACGCTTAATTGTGATGCTGGATTTCAGTTCTTCATGGAAACCGGCCTTAAAAATGGAAATCCATTGACTTAAGCACAGATCTATACAGCTTGATCATCAAGTTAAGTAGTTAAGTTTCTTTGACCCAATTAGTTTTCTATACTCACACCATTTCCTGACCTGGCATTTAATTTACTGAAAACAGTCTTTTGTTTAGTTATGCACATATTGGTAATTATTTTGTCTGTGTTGATATGTGTTATATCCAGTTACAAATTTGTGGTTATAACTTTTTTTAAATATCCTGATGATGGGAGAGATGTGTGCTCCTAAAATGTTGATTTCTAATCATCTTTTCACCTGGCTTGTTTTCCGAGAAGATCTTGAACATATTTGTGGCCAGGAAAGCTTCAGGTCTTATTTTGAATGAAAATTATTGCGTAACTCCAACTCATATTGTTATTTGGTAAATTTAAACACAAATGCTTGAGGTATGCTACAACAAATTTATTTACTAAACTATACCATACCGCTTATAATTGTGATTTTATAGTCTTGACTATTCCTAATAACAATTGAAAAATTCCCTGATATTCACACAAAAGGATGTGAAACATAGCAGAATGTCTGACTTCCTTAGTCTCCCACTGACAGTGTTCTATATTCTGGAAGTGCTGCATAATCTATATGTATATCCCCTCCTCCTTGACAGTAGAGTAATTATTGTTCAGAGTAGTCGAGTTATAGATACAGTATGTAGTCACATTTTAAACCTTTGTAATATCTCTTTGGTTCCATAAGTGATTAATAATATAGAGGCTGCATAGTGTATACATAATGCTTAGACCCATAATGTGTACAGTAAACTAGTAATGAAGCTGGTGATTAAAAATTACCCTCTCTCAAATCACCAGGTTAACCACTTGTTACCAAAGTATACTGACACACTGTAAATGAATATTCAGGTAAGTGAAATTGTGGATAAAAGCCAAAAATGGAATTCAAAATGTGTGATACCTATGCTCCAGCAATATATATATATATATATATATATATATATATATATAAATTATTTTGTTTGCTCTATTTTCTGTTGAACCAGTTATCTTAGTAACTACATTCATATCAAGAGTTATGCAAACATTCTTTATACAAGGGTTAAAAGTGGATGCTAATTTTGTGGCTATCGATGTTTGTGAAACATGGGTAAAAGGTGAGTAGCAATCCTATGACCAAACTTAAAGCACAGTTCACATGTTACAGTTATACGGCCTGAATATTAAATTATAAAGTATCTAGCTGAAATTTTTGTGGAAATAGCAGCATAAATGTGAACAAGTACAATGGAAAAGTCAGGCTGTTATTTAATCTTCATAGCACTATTTCTGACAGCATGATCACTTACACAGTCATAACAGTCTACAGTGTGCATGCTACAAAACTTGGCCTGTCTCTCGCTGATATACTGTATGACTTGGGTGGCAGTCACATAGCCTGCATGCATGGGCGTCATATCAAATCTCATCAAAAATCCCAATTTTCAAATTAAACACAAAATACACCTTACCATAGGAGATGTTGGAAATGCCATTCATCTGTATCAATATATTTAAAAAATAATTTTAATTCATGGGTTCACAAATCGCCAATTTGTAAAATAATTAGATTTTAATTTTGAAACATGGATTCTGATGTCAGTTTGTAAAATTGTGGATGAGTCAATTTACCAAAGATGGTGCCAGCAAGCCTAATGACTAGGGGCAGATTTTGCCCTATTTGCCTATTTTATTCCTGTGTTCAGCAACGTAGGCTTTTAAGTTCTAAGCATGTTTTGTACAATTATTAGCCTAATTTCTTAGTTTTATTAGTGCCTATAAATGCGTATTTCATAAGTTTATGCCTATTCTGCT
The DNA here is from genome assembly GCA_030765055.1 of Mantis religiosa. Classification (NCBI taxonomy): domain Eukaryota; kingdom Metazoa; phylum Arthropoda; class Insecta; order Mantodea; family Mantidae; genus Mantis; species Mantis religiosa. The sequence continues at coordinate 123,693,800 of CM060949.1, read as the reverse complement.
TATTAGCGCTTAAAACTGCCTTTCTGGCCAATTTCTTCAGCCTGTAATTTGTGACAACAGCTTTTACATTTGTTGGTTTCAACGTGAAGTTTTTGGGGAAGAGAAATTTCATACTCTTGCACGTTGGATATACAAAAAAAAAAAAAAAAAAAAAAAAAAAAAAGGCTTCATCATTCAACTCTTATTATTTTATTTAATTGATGGAAATTAATCATTTCTTCACACTAGCCGTATATAGGCTAAGTTTTTTCTTAGATAGGTTTTTTTTTTTTTTTTAGATACTGGGACTTAAGTACTTACGATAGTAAGTCGCCACAAATGGTGTATCTCAGATGTGAGAGTCCCTAGTGGTCTACTGGGGAAATATACGAGTCAACTGGAGAATTTGATGTCAGGACGGCACGTTGGCCATGTAGCTCAAAGGTTAAGAGCGACTGGATGGAAACCAGGAGATCCATGGTTCAAATCCCAGCCATGGCATTGAATTTTTCATGTTGACTCTATTTAATCATTCATGTTTGTATTAATACTATATTATCCTAGTTTGAAAAACCTTGTAAAGATCAGCCCCTGTAGCAACATTATGCCGAACACAAATTAATATTACACAGAAAATGAAGCTAGTTACAGTGGAATAATACATATAATACAAATAAAATATTTGGTAATTATTTTCCACTTATCTTAAGAAAATCACATTTTAAGAAATCATTTGATTTCTTTCAAATAGAAGATAGAAGTTTTGTCATCAACTTCTTAAGATAAGTGGAAAATATCACTAAATATTTTGAGATTTAACTGACTGTTCTCAGTTTTCCAAAGTAAAGCCCTAATTTGCCTAATGTGAAAACTTTCTTCATCACATTATGACTTTACATTGAGATTTAGCTTAAAACATGTCTGAGTTGTTTAACAAGCCCGTCTAATGCATTTCATCTTGATTAGAATATTATTTATTTGAAACTTATAGGTATAGCTTTGCAAACTCAGTGTACTGGGTTTCACCATTGTATTAAGAGTTTTATCTTTTGGCAGTTTCAATGCCGTAGCATGATATTTTTGTGCTGGTGTAAAGGCTTATTTTTTGAGCTAATAGTAATACTTGGGGAGGGATTACTAATTAAATTATTGATGGTGTCAATTGTTAACAATCTTATCAGATCAGAATCAGTACCGCTGTAAGCAGGAATTTACTCCCGTAAGATTTCTTTTACATGTGTGTAAATCTACTGACATGAAGCTGTTTTACCCAATTTTAAAATCACCACTTTGGGACTCTGTTCAGGTTACAACATAAACTTGTAAGGCAGCGCTTAATTAGCTAGGTTACACAGGCTAAGATTATATATATGAAAAAATTGTGATTTTGTCATGTTATGTTTTTCTACATATATCTCAAGGAATCATGAAATCGAATGCTTGGAGACTTCCGGTGTTGTTTGCAACATTGGAAATGAAACTGCAGACCAATAAATCTTAATGGTTTGTGTAAAATTTTACAGAAATACCTTTATAAAAGTAGGTACGAGAATTCTTTTCACGATGCCATAATTGCTGTAATTCTGTTTGAATGAATGGGAAAAGCTTACTAAAGAGTTGTGCTTTATTATTTGTTCTTAGTCGACAATGGGGCATTTAGGGTTTTTATTACAAAAACTTTGATTCTGTAGTTTTAGCTTTTAATTAATGTTCTTTGCTTTGTATCTTTCTGACACATCATCACATTTTAAGTGATATTAAGATTGCTGCAATGAACCTTTCAATTTATCTTTCCAACAATCGTTTCTATTAAGGAGACACATCTGTGCAAATTGGCCCAAAAATTACAACAATCCCAAATTCAATTTTTTTTGTCTTAAAATTAATGTAGGCATATTTCAATGCTATAAAGGTTTGTTTTTCTTTCTAGCACTACAGAAAACATCACATGACTATTTAAATAACCCTACACCTGTATCGTAGCTGCTATTATGTAATTTTAACCTCATATTTCTCAGATTCCATATTTTCTACATTTTCCTAACTTCAAAATATTCCACAGGATGCAGTTTTCTATTAATCTGTATAAAATTCTAAACATGCCTATAAGGGCAACTGCATATTAAGTGTACCCATTTACATTTGTTATGTTTTTGTTATTTTTATTGAAAAGGATTATAATGCATACTTTATTTCATTGTTATCTCATAATGTATTAATTCTACTGTGGTCGCATAACCTTAGTTGTTATATAGCGACCTTAAATAAATGAAATAAAAAATGTTTACTTTTTACTGAAAATTCTTAGGAAATTAAAAATTGTTAAATAGGTACGATTTATTTTTTCCTTTTGTTGATATGGCAAAGACAAATATTTCACATAGGTACAGGTCATTAATAGGTTAAGAAAATATTACCCCAAGCATTAATTTTTAAAATTACAATATGTGGGACATTTCGAAAATCACCTGTAATTTAGACATAAACTGCTAATGCCTCAGAAACTGTTGTAACTAGAAAGCTGAAACTTGGTATTACTCCATTCTTGATCGATCACAAAAATAAATGGTATAACTTTGAAACAAATCTAACAAAAGCTTCAGATATTTCAATTTTCACCAAACCCATGCTTTTGTTTTTTGACATAGTTAATTACTTCACACCTTTCTGCACATTATGGTTCTTACTTAGTGAAGTGGATTTATATGTATTTTAATTATACGACAATGTTATTTTAACTTGCTGTGGAGTCATTTATGAAATTTGGAATAAATGTGGAACTATTTCGCCTAGGGAACCGCAAAATAGTATATGTTTAGTGAATTTATTGCAGCATATGTTGCAATGATTGTCATTTTGTTATAGTGAACTTTAAGAGCCATTTTACTGTGTATTTCCAAGTGTTTACTTAGCAAATTTTAAGTGCCTATTTTGCCCCTTTTTAGTGCCTTTTTGCCTGCCTATTTCACACATATTTAGTGCCTATAAATTCGCTCCCTAGTGATGACACATGACCATGTACATGAAACCATGCTTCGTCACTGAACAATATTAATCATGGATCGATTGTTCCATAACTAACATTATTCAAAATATAGTTACAGAAATTTACCTGATTGATCACATGGTAGCAATTTCTGGACAACCTTGCGTGTTTTGAGTAACTAGAATTTTATAGCTTTCCATGCTGAAGCTTTCAAAATGTCAGTTTCTTTATGAAAGGCATCTAACAGATTGTTGAGGTGACCGTTCTAACTTTTCTCTGATTTCATTTAATTTTTGCTCTGTAAGCACACCCTTTTTACCTTTCTTTTCTTTGATCCCATCTCCATGAATTTATTTACAAGCAAACTATAGGTATACTTAAAACAGGCACTCCAGGAAATCTAGTTTCAAATTGCCTTACTACTTTTGTACAAGATGATGTAAGCACATATTGGGCATCTTTTGTTGTTCTGTGTACTCAGATCAAGGCATTTTGAAAACACTTTAAACTAAATACTCGTAATGTTAATCACTTGTGAACTGGACTAGAACAAGTAAGACTGACACATGTACGATTACTAGAAAGGATGTAGAATGTGCGTGCCGGGTAATGCAGGGGTCACATGGGGCGTGCTGGCCAAGTTTTGTAGTATATGTACTGTGTAATAGATATAGGAAAGGCTGTGGCAAAAGTACATAAAAGTTCTTCAAAATATTTTGCAACACATTTTCATCTTATACCATTAAAAAAAATGTTGAGTGCTTTGTACTATTTCCTCAAATTCTTGATAAATATCATTATCCTCTCCACTACTTTCAAAATTTCTTCTGATTGTGCCAAATCTATTTCTAATTCATTCAAATAATCCACTCTTTCATTAAACATTTTATTTTGCTGAGTTTAATCTTTAATTTCTAGTATGAGTGGCTTATGTTAAAAGTTCTACTCTTAGACTAGCTGTTTAGTAATGTATTATGCTATAAATGTATATGCCATTTACTTTTTGAGCAATTATGCATAATATAGATCATTTACCATTTAACCTTTTTTGCTTTTAGTGGATATATAAAGGAATTACCTACCTGAATAGGCAACAGCAAAGCAGATTGAAAGAAGAGCTGAAGAGTGGGTCACTGTTTCCCACCATTTCATTTGATGAGGAAGCATTGTTGCAGACTGAGTGCTCTTCTATTGCAAAATGGCTGACTAGTGCATCATTAGGTGACTCTATGTATCTGGACTCTACCAAGTTACAGAACAAGCGGCTTTTGTATGTTTTGCAAACTCAGGTGCGGAAAAGATTCCACTCAGTATGGACGTTTGTGAATAAAGGACAGGTGAGGAGATTGGCATATTAAGAAAGAAACCAGTGATATGATTATTACACTTAGGCTTCACTTATCTTAACAAATTGGTGTTGATATTTCTTTTCAAATGGAAATCGTTGTCAAAACATAAGAAACATAAGGAAAAAAAAAAAGACATAAAAAAGAGATATTTCTTAAATGTGGACTGAGGACGCAAACAATTTGTTTGCGAAATCGATTTCCATTTGAAAAGAAGTATCCATACCAATTTGTTAAGATAAGTGAAGCCTAAGTGGCAAATATTTTTATTTGTGTAATATTTATTGCTTCACTGTAGCTAGCTTCATTTTCTACGTAATCAGTGATATGTTTTTAGAATATCACATGTACTGTAGTTATTTTTATTTTTGCTAAATAAGCAAGACCATTTGTCAGGAAGACATAGCATAACCTCCCTATTACCAAAGATGTGCTTACCTTTCTCAGAAAAAGATGAAATATTTAAGTTTAAAGCACAATATATTAATGTATGGCTAATTCACACTTGTGTGATAGTTTTACAAGAGATTTTGTCAGCATTTGATGTGAGGCTGCTTTCTTTCCTTAGCAGTAAGAAATTGTTGAGCAACAAATGTCCCTAAAATTTGTGCTTTGTGCTAGCTATGTTCTGACGAGTTTGACCACTGGTTTATAATACAGTAAAATTTGCTTAAAATGGACCCCTTATATGCCGGAAACCTGGAAAAGTAGAAAATAAATTTCAAAATGGAGCTATTTCCCTTATAACATTATACTCTATGCCGGAAAACTGCCTAATGTGGAAATGGAAATATTTTTTTGGGAATTGTTTGCATAAACAACTTGATTAAAATGGATTACTTTGTGTGTAATGGGTTACAATGTACATATTTTAAAAAGTGCAATGATTTTGAGGGCAACTGTAACATAGTACCATGAACCATAAAATCATAAACTGTAATCCTTCGAGGAAAAGGGAAAACGAAGCATTAGCTCGCTCAACTCTATTCCAACACATGGTATGGGTACAACTGTTTTGCAGTATGTTCATTTTCAGTTTCATTCTTACAAGTGATCAAGCTTATTGAAGAAAACTGAACTTTGGTGATTTTTAGAAATATAGTTTGTGTGTGCACATATTTTATAAGCTAATTTTAAACATTACACATTATCAGTGGAAGAAAAAATTAAAGTTATTGAAAAAAATGAAAAAAAAAAAAAAAACAAACAAACAAACGTCCAGCTAAAGAATTAACAGTGTTTAAAATGGGGAAAACTCAGATTTATGGGATTTTGAAAAACAAAATAAAAATTAAAGACAAGTGGCTAAAGGGAACAGCAGGGCATGTGAAATGCATTACAAAATCTACATAGTATGAGAAGCTAAATCATGCATGTTTGAGTGATTTGTTGGTGTGCACACTAAAGGAATTCCCATTTCTGGACAACTGCTTCAGTGTCAAGCTTTAAAGGCAGCAAGAAAATTAGGCAAAGACAATTTCAGAGGTTCCAATGGATGACTTGAGAGTTTTAGACATTGCCATAACATTGTTCTGAATGCTGTTTGTGGTGAAGCAAATAATTTTGATATGCAGATATACTGACAGTTGCACATTGGAAAGAGAATATTGAAAACCTAGTTGTGGGATATGAACCAAGAAATGTGCATAATGGTGATGAAACAGGTCTGTTTTTAGAGGGTTGTCTTCAAATATACTGATTGTACATGATGAAAAGTACATAGGTGGCAAGATGTGTAAGGAAAGACTTAATTTATTTGTGCTAATATGGCTGGTGAAATTGAAAAACCTATAGTGATAGGCAAAGCAGCATGTTCCAGGTCCCTTCCAGTCAATTGGCGATTGAATAAAATAGCCTGAATGACCAGTGCTATAATGGAAGAGTGGCTTTGTTCCTTTAACAGAAGAATGAAAAGTCAAGTTTCTAGTGTTATTTTATTCTTGAACAATGCCAACTTGTCATCCACAGATTGATTTGTCTGATGTGAAGCTAACCTTCCCCCCCATCCCCCAACACAACTTCAGTTACACAACTCATAGATCAGGGCGTCATTCATACGCCAAAACCTTTTACTGGAAGTTTGTACTCCAATCACTTGTTGCTAAAATCAACACCTCTCCCAGTCAGCTTATTAAGCAGATTAATGTCCTTGATACTACAAACTGGATCCGTCAGGCCAAGAGGAAAATTCTTCCCGAAACAATGCAGAAGTGTTTCCAAACAGCTGGTTTTCCTGCACCAGCATTGCTGGAACACAAGACATCATAGTGGAAATTCTACAGAAAATCTTCCATCTCTGTAAACAAGAAAATATGACAGATGAAGCTGAAGATGTAGTGAACTTCGATAATGAATTTTCCACCACTGAGGATATTCAAAGTGCAGCCGATATTGCTGTCGATAACAGGTGTGAAGTAGCAGTAGAAATAAATGATGGTGATAAAGAAGAAGAAGAAAGGAAATTAAAAATAGACACTTGGAGAAGCCCTATCTGTTGTGAGCGACCTTCAGGAATTTACAGCTTCCAAGAATGTTCCAGAACTCCTGAAGTTGATGCAGGACACAAAGAAGTTTGTTCAATCTTCTCTAGTGTAGAAATCTCAACAGTGCACTTTGAAGGACATGTGGGGACAGAGAAACTGGGCAATAAACTACCATTATTGTACATAAGTTGAAAATGTAGTACATAATACATATCAGCCTATTATTATTTACATTTAATTCTCTATTATTCCTTCACTGTAAACCCGTGCAATTAAAGCTTGTGTAATTTCTTTATATTCAGAGACAACCCTCTGTAAGACAGAAAATTATGTAAATGGAAAATACGGAAACTGTTGATAGTTTAACTATTGATAGTTTATCACACAGACTGTCAACATCCCTCACATAACAGAAGACAGAATACAAAAAAATAATTGATATAGCACAAAAAATGATTTTCCCAAGTCATTAGTAGACAAAAATGTGAACTTAGCAAAAAAGAAGCTACTAAAGGAAACAACAACCCTCTCAGCTACAGAAACTAAAATGACCTTCAGAAATTTCACTTACCACCCATTAGCCTTTGATAAATTCAAAAAAGTCTTCAAAAAACAGAACATTCAGTACCAGTCAACCATTTCTCCTTAAAAAACCTAATATGGTCAAACATCAAAGATGCCATTCCATGTAACAAAACATCTGGCATATAGCAAATTGAATACTGTGATTGTTGTTGTTGTTGTTGTTGTTGACTAATGGCACTGGGGATTAGTTGATTTGCATCATTTTCCCCCTAGCTTCCAATATAAAGCCTGTAGGTTTCCACTTTTGAGACCATTACATTTGTCCAAATGGTGTTTGTTCATGATGACATCCTCTTTACAGATAGTACATTTGGGTGTAGGTATGCAGTGTATTTTATAAAGGTTAGTTCTCCATCATAATGGTTTGAAGTTTCGTCTAGTTTTAGATACTGTGCAAAATGTTTGCAGTATACTCCTGCACCAGCATCTTGTTTGTTTATAAAGGATCCATCTGTATATATTCGGAGCCATTCTTTTTCTGGATATCTTTCATTTTCTGTGGCTATTGCTGTCATTTCATCTGGTAAATTGTTTTGCTTATGTATTGTATATAACAGGTCATTCTTATAATGTATGTCAGTATATTCTGTTGGGCTTGTTTCCTCTATTGTTATATTTGTTGTTATTATGTTCTTGTGTTTTGAGTTATTGATGTATGTTCTGAAGCTTGTTTGGGTTTTTAGATTGCTTATATTATCTGCTGTGTGATACCACTTGTGTCTATTTTTGTTAACTAGCAGTTTTTGTGCTAGGGTAATTGCCATTAGTTCATGTTCCAGTTCTATGGCCATATTTTTTGTGAAGCTCTGTAGTATGGCAATTGGTGTTGTTTTCACAGCTCCTGTTATTATTCTTAGTGAATTGTATTGTGAGGTTTCTATTTTCCTTTTGAGTTTCTTGCTTACTGTTGCCAGCAGTTCTCCTTCAAATAGTAAGTTGGGTTTTATACATGTTTTATATGTGTTATTAAGGAGGTCCATATTTCCACCCCATTTTTTTCCTGCGAGGCATTTTAAGATGTTCTTTCTGTTAATCATATTTGTTACTGTGATAGTAGTCAAATTTATATAGGAAAAAACAAAAGAAATTAGAATCAAGAGAAAAGCAACACTTTAGGAACATAAAATACAAACAATTAGAAAAATCAGTAGTTGCCACACATTTTTGGAAAAAAAAAAAAAACAACATAAATTTAGAACCAAAACTACTTAAACACACTACAGGAAAACAAGAACTTTCCACATGGGAACAAATTTTCATTTCAAAAAATAGAAAAAAAGTATTCAATTTCGACATCCCCCAGAAAGATTTGCTCAGAAGTTCCTCAAACCGCCACCAGAGGAGACCTCCGACAGAATATTGACAGCTACACCACCGAGAACCAGTCGATGTCTGGTTGACAATGGAGGTAAGTAGCCTCTGAAACATGTTCCGGGAAATTTAAAAGTGTTGGTTAGTGTCATTAATTGACTCGTCCTTAAATTTAATTTATTACAACACTGTTTTCAACACTTCCATGAAAGGAAATTCTATTTCTTTATATGCATGAACCAGTTTCTGCACACCTTATTTGTAATCAGATAACATGATCCCAGAAAAACTCAGGCAAACCTATTTGAAGCTATCGAGATTCAACTGTATTGGAACACCACAGTGAAGCGAAAAATTATTAAATTTTAGATGAGTCGCATTTTTTAACACATCTGCTTCACTTTCGTACCTATTTTGAGGACATGTTTCGCAAATCTTCGCTTGCATCTACGGCTCTTGTGCGACTGACGCTAGATCCAGCGGTGTGGGTAATTCTGGGGTTGTTGCTGCCATCTGTTGATTTAGTGATGAACTGAAAAGTGGGATTCTCTTCTAGCGGGATTTCAAAGTTCATTAGTTGGTTTTTATGTTTTTCTATGTATATCCTCTCCCATATGACGAGTTCACTATGTTTTTGTACGTATTTTAGTAATTCTGTGCTATCTTCAATTTCATGATTTTCAGACCAGAAATGAGCTGCTATTGCGGACTTATCAATATTTTTGTATCTTAAGTGCCTGAAGTGTTCTTTCTTTCTAGTGCCTATGTTCCTTTTTGTCCTTCCTATGTAAATTTTTTCACAGTCTTTACACTTAATTTTGTAAATGCCTGACTTTTCCTCTGGTTTTATCTTATCAGTATTATTACTGTGAAGTAGGTTTTTAATGTTGTAATTGTTTTTTGGTGCCAATGTTATATTGTATTTCTTGAATATTTTTTGGAACTTTTTTGTGGCCCAGGGGTGGTAAGTAAATTTAGCAAATCTAGTTTCTTGTTTTATTGGTGTGAGAGCTGTGATCTGTTTTAATTTCTTTTGAAGTTTGAATAATTTTAGTTTTTTATCTACAAGGTTTTTTCCATATCCATTTTTAATTGCAGTTTTTAAGATTTGATGGTACTCGTTTTGATATTCTTGCTGGCTGAGAGGTAGATTTACTAATCTGTGTGTCAGACTGTTGATGGTTGCATGTTTGTGTGGAATTGGGTTGAAACTATTTGCTTTGATGTAATTATCTGTGTGTGTTGCTTTTCTATGAATGCCAAATTCTAGTTTTTCATTGCCTTTTTTGATTTTAAGGTCTAAAAAAGGTAGAGTAGAGTCCTCTTCAGTTTCTACTGTGAATTGTATGCTGGGTTCTTGCAGGTTGAGTAGTTTCAAAGCATCATCTATTAGTTTGTAGGGCACTATTGCAAAGATGTCGTCTACGTATCTGTACCATGTTTTAAACATATGAGGGAAGGCTTTAGTAATATGTGTTTCGAAAAAGCTCATGTATAGATTGGCCAAAAATGGTGATAGCGGGCTTCCCATAGCTAGTCCTGAAATTTGTTTGTAATATTTTCCATCGAAGACAAAATAATTTTGATGTATACATAATTCAGTCATTGCCACATATTCTTCTATTGCATTGGCATCCAGGTTTATAGAATTTAGCCATTTTTTCAGTTGAATCAAAAGTTTGTCTAATGGAATGCTAGGGAAGAGGGAGCGGACATCAAAGGATACTAAAGTGTCATGAGGTTTTAGTTTAAGATTTTGAATTTTTTCTACCAGGTCTAAAGAGTTTTTTATACTCAGAGTATGGAATTGTGGAAAGGACTGAAATTTTTTGGTTAGCCATTTTGCCAGAAGGTAAGTAGGAGTGTTTATATTATTTACAATGGGTCTCATGGGTATGTTGGGTTTGTGTATTTTAGGCAAACCATAAATTCTTGCAAGGGTAGGGTTGTCTGGTTTGATAATTTTTTGTTCTGTAGTTGTTAAAATTTTACTATTAATGATGGTTTTTTGTACATCTTTTATGCATCGGTTGAGTGGATTAGAATCTATTTCCTGGAATTCTTTTTGTTGTAGTAACTCTAACATTTTTTCTTTGTATGTAGCTGTATCTAAGATTACTATTTTGTTCCCTTTATCAGCCCTTGAGAAGATTACATCCTTTTTCCTTAAAGATTTAATTATCTGAATTTGTTTCAAATGTTTTATTGGCTTTTTATTTATTAAGTTTTCCAATATAGGAGCTGATTTTTTTCTAATTATATTTTTGTCCATGGTTTCCAAGCCTTCTACTGCTAATTCTATGTCTGCAATGAATTCATCCGGGTTGCTGGAGTATGTTATACATGTTTTTAGGCCTTGGTTAAGTACATTTTTTTCTTCGTTGTTAAAATTTTGCTTTGAGAGATTAATTACACTATCTAGGGATGTGTTCTTTGCTGAAATTTTGTTATGTTTTGGTTGCCAATGATTATTATCGTCAAAATAAGAAACTAAAACGTAATCATAATCATTGGCAACCAAAACATAACAAAATTTCAGCAAAGAACACATCCCTAGATAGTGTAATTAATCTCTCAAAGCAAAATTTTAACAACGAAGAAAAAAATGTACTTAACCAAGGCCTAAAAACATGTATAACATACTCCAGCAACCCGGATGAATTCATTGCAGACATAGAATTAGCAGTAGAAGGCTTGGAAACCATGGACAAAAATATAATTAGAAAAAAATCAGCTCCTATATTGGAAAACTTAATAAATAAAAAGCCAATAAAACATTTGAAACAAATTCAGATAATTAAATCTTTAAGGAAAAAGGATGTAATCTTCTCAAGGGCTGATAAAGGGAACAAAATAGTAATCTTAGATACAGCTACATACAAAGAAAAAATGTTAGAGTTACTACAACAAAAAGAATTCCAGGAAATAGATTCTAATCCACTCAACCGATGCATAAAAGATGTACAAAAAACCATCATTAATAGTAAAATTTTAACAACTACAGAACAAAAAATTATCAAACCAGACAACCCTACCCTTGCAAGAATTTATGGTTTGCCTAAAATACACAAACCCAACATACCATGAGACCCATTGTAAATAATATAAACACTCCTACTTACCTTCTGGCAAAATGGCTAACCAAAAAATTTCAGTCCTTTCCACAATTCCATACTCTGAGTATAAAAAACTCTTTAGACCTGGTAGAAAAAATTCAAAATCTTAAACTAAAACCTCATGACACTTTAGTATCCTTTGATGTCCGCTCCCTCTTCCCTAGCATTCCATTAGACAAACTTTTGATTCAACTGAAAAAATGGCTAAATTCTATAAACCTGGATGCCAATGCAATAGAAGAATATGTGGCAATGACTGAATTATGTATACATCAAAATTATTTTGTCTTCGAAGGAAAATATTACAAACAAATTTCAGGACTAGCTATGGGAAGCCCGCTATCACCATTTTTGGCCAATCTATACATGAGCTTTTTCGAAACACATATTACTAAAGCCTTCCCTCATATGTTTAAAACATGGTACAGATACGTAGACGACATCTTTGCAATAGTGCCCTACAAACTAATAGATGATGCTTTGAAACTACTCAACCTGCAAGAACCCAGCATACAATTCACAGTAGAAACTGAAGAGGACTCTACTCTACCTTTTTTAGACCTTAAAATCAAAAAAGGCAATGAAAAACTAGAATTTGGCATTCATAGAAAAGCAACACACACAGATAATTACATCAAAGCAAATAGTTTCAACCCAATTCCACACAAACATGCAACCATCAACAGTCTGACACACAGATTAGTAAATCTACCTCTCAGCCAGCAAGAATATCAAAACGAGTACCATCAAATCTTAAAAACTGCAATTAAAAATGGATATGGAAAAAACCTTGTAGATAAAAAACTAAAATTATTCAAACTTCAAAAGAAATTAAAACAGATCACAGCTCTCACACCAATAAAACAAGAAACTAGATTTGCTAAATTTACTTACCACCCCTGGGCCACAAAAAAGTTCCAAAAAATATTCAAGAAATACAATATAACATTGGCACCAAAAAACAATTACAACATTAAAAACCTACTTCACAGTAATAATACTGATAAGATAAAACCAGAGGAAAAGTCAGGCATTTACAAAATTAAGTGTAAAGACTGTGAAAAAATTTACATAGGAAGGACAAAAAGGAACATAGGCACTAGAAAGAAAGAACACTTCAGGCACTTAATATACAAAAATATTGATAAGTCCGCAATAGCAGCTCATTTCTGGTCTGAAAATCATGAAATTGAAGATAGCACAGAATTACTAAAATACGTACAAAAACATAGTGAACTCGTCATATGGGAGAGGATATACATAGAAAAACATAAAAACCAACTAATGAACTTTGAAATCCCGCTAGAAGAGAATCCCACTTTTCAGTTCATCACTAAATCAACAGATGGCAGCAACAACCCCAGAATTACCCACACCGCTGGATCTAGCGTCAGTCGCACAAGAGCCGTAGATGCAAGCGAAGATTTGCGAAACATGTCCTCAAAATAGGTACGAAAGTGAAGCAGATGTGTTAAAAAATGCGACTCATCTAAAATTTAATACTATTTGAAGCTATTTCAAGCTCTCAGGCCAGTCTCACTTAATTTTTGGAAGAATTCTTCATCATAAAAATTGAGTTTTTACAAAAATTTTCACTAGGTTAAGCTTTGTGTAGAGGGTAAGTAGTACTTTTTCAGGATCACCAATATAATGTACTTGACATTTTCTTCTCCTGGGTTGAAAGTGCTTCTATGCTTCTATAAGGCTTACAGTATTATAAGGCATATGAGACAGAGCTATGGAGGGCTCGACTGTTCTATCATAGGTGTGCAGAGGTACCTAGTTTGGAATGCACAGAAGAAGTGTTGGCAACAGAGTTTACTCTTTTTCATGTGCCCAGAATTTACTATTGGAAATTCAACATTGTAATGTGCCTTGGTATATTTGCAAGAATTTTTGAGGCAGCCTGTTCAAGGCCATTTTTCTACTATGTATTTTTCTCGAGTTATTGCTACAAGAATAAACACCTAACTCCCATGTTTATGCTTCTTATGCTTCAACTTCCAATCTTGCCTGTGAGTTATTGCTTTTTATTATGCAATGCTCAGTAAGACATTATGAAGGGTCATTAGGAACTGCGTTATATTTATTTCATAAATGAACTGACTGCAGATCACTGCACTATAGGGAAGGTGTGGAGTATTCCTTGAAGTTTGATTCAAGACCAGTGCGTAACACAAATTGAGTGTAAGGTGCTTGGTGTAACTGTGACAATAAACAGAAAATTCACATGTTTACATCGTGTTCTGTGAACTGTTAGTAGTCTGTTACCAGTGGGGCAGTACTAAGGGTAAAGTACTCCGCTCCCAGGCCAGAAATATTTTTTTTTTATTGTGTATGGTTTCCTTAAGGAATTGTTAGGAATTGTCATTTGAGGAAGTGGATGACCGGATCAGTTTTTCACAAAGCCAGGAGCTCATGGCCAGAGTGTGTATGCTGTGTCAGATATTGTGAAACAGGACGAAACTTCTAGCACAGAAATTGGTGAACCTTTATTTAAATTTCCAGGAGGGCTTGCCAGAAAACAAAAAACTGTTCTCCAATTTAGATGATTTTGGAAATGACGTACTTTGCTGCACAATATACAAAATGTATGATGGTGAATATCCCACTGTTAAAATGCTGGTTCATGTTATGAGGGAAAAAATAGACTATATGGGTTCCTCTACTTCAGTGGGAGGAGGATGACGAGGTAGCAACTTCTCTACAATAAGTCACGTTCATAAATCCAGCTATGTTATTTTCAGTAAATAAGCATGCTAATATTGAATGTTACAGTTTATACTGTTATCTTAATTATTGTTTGCTGTTTATGTTCTTACAATTTGTGAGACAACAAATGTTAATATAAAAATTATTTGTGGTTGGTTTATTGACACTCGTCACTTTTTCATATATTTATGAGAGACTAGTTTCAAAGGCCCTGGCCTCCATTTTCAATCTCTTTCCAACTGGCATCTGTTGTTGTCTGCTCTCTCTGGTGGTGGAACTATGAACTTTTTTGTCAAATTATCTACTGGCGGGATTTCAAAGTTCATTACGCGATCCTTATTTTTCCAGATGAATATGTTCTCCCATGTTGTCAATCTATTTTGGTTTATCACTCCTTTTAATAATTTTGGATTTGGATCAATGTCATGGTTTTCATTCCAAAAATGAAATGCTACTGCTGACTTGTCTTCTTGTTTCAATCTGATGTTTCTAAAGTGTTCTTTGACTCTGGTTTTTAAATTTCTTTTTGTTTGACCTATGTAGCATTTTTCACAATTCTTACAATTTATTTGGTATATTCCAGATTTGTTACCTGAAGGAATTTCATCTTTTGTTTTTGAATTTAGTAATTTTAAAATTGAGTATCTATTAGTAGGTGCCAAGATGATATTTTGTTCCTTGAATATTTTTTTAAATTTATTAAATGTTTTTGGATGATATGTGAATGAACTGAATATGCTGTTGCTTTCTTTTTCTTTAATAAATGTGGTTGCTTCCTTAATGGTTTTCTTTAGTTTAGATTTTCTAATTTTCTTCAACACCAAACTTTTGTTGTATCCGTTTTCTTCTGCTATGTTATTTATACTAAAGCAGACAAGGGAAATAAACTAGTAATTCTGGAAAAAGAAGAATACACAAAGAGGATGGAAGATTTGTTAGAAGACAGTAATTACCAAAAAGTAGAAACTAATCCATTAAAGTATTGCATTGAAACCACAAATAAAACACTAAAAGAGAGCAAAATAATCAACAAAAAAGAATTGCACAAAATTAAAGTAGATAATCCAACATTACCAAGAGTATATGGGTTGCCAAAAATTCATAAAACAGGGAAAGGCATGAGACCTATTACTAGTAGCATAAATGCCCCCACATATAATTTGGCCAAATGGTTACTAAGTAAATTTAATAGTTTTCCAAAATTTGAAAGTGCAAATTTAAGAAACTCTTTAGATTTAGTAGAAAAAATCAAAGATATAAATTTGGACAAAAATGACAGACTGGTTTCATTTGATGTCACATCTTTATTTCCAAGCATAGCAACAGAAAAATTGCAGACTGTGTTAAAAAAATGGCTAGCTACAATTGATATGGAAGCAATAGAAGCAGAAGAATATATTTCTCTAACAAAAATATGCATTGAACAAAACTTCTTCAGCTTTAATGGAAAACACTACAAGCAGAAATCAGGATTATCAATGGGCAATCCACTTTCACCTTTTTGGGCTAACTTATTTATGAGTGCATTTGAAACACAAATTAAAAAGTCCTTCCCATTGATCTTCAAGGTTTGGTATAGATATGTTGACGACATCTTTGCAATTGTACCAAGTAAACATTTAGATGATGCATTAAAATTACTCAATCTGCAAGAAAGGACTATCAAATCCACAATAGAAAAGGAAATCAATGGACAACTACCTTTCTTGGATCTGAATATCATCAGGAATGTTACAAAAATAAAATTTGGAATTTACAGGAAGCCAACACATTCAGAAAATTATATAAAAAATAATAGCCACAACCCAATTACACATAAACATGCAATAATAAACAGCCTTACACACAGACTAGTCAACATACCCATGGAAAAAGAAGAATATTTCAAGGAACAAAAGGCAATAATACACATAGCAGAAGAAAACGGATACAACAAAAGTTTGGTGTTGAAGAAAATTAGAAAATCTAAACTAAAGAAAACCATTAAGGAAGCAACCACATTTATTAAAGAAAAAGAAAGCAACAGCATATTCAGTTCATTCACATATCATCCAAAAACATTTAATAAATTTAAAAAAATATTCAAGGAACAAAATATCATCTTGGCACCTACTAATAGATACTCAATTTTAAAATTACTAAATTCAAAAACAAAAGATGAAATTCCTTCAGGTAACACATCTGGAATATACCAAATAAATTTTAAGAATTGTGAAAAATGCTACATAGGTCAAACAAAAAGAAATTTAAAAACCAGAGTCAAAGAACACTTTAGAAACATCAGATTGAAACAAGAAGACAAGTCAGCAGTAGCATTTCATTTTTGGAATGAAAACCATGACATTGATCCAAATCCAAAATTATTAAAAGGAGTGATAAACCAAAATAGATTGACAACATGGGAGAACATATTCATCTGGAAAAATAAGGATCGCGTAATGAACTTTGAAATCCTGCCAGTAGATAATTTGACAAAAAAGTTCATAGTTCCACCACCAGAGAGAGCAGACAACAACAGATGCCAGTTGGAAAGAGATTGAAAATGGAGGCCAGGGCCTTTGAAACTAGTCTCTCATAAATATATGAAAAAGTAAGTGACGAGTGTCAATAAACCAACCACAAATAATTTTTATATTAATTTTGACGTCACTGTTACTAAATTCCTCCAAACACACAACAACAAATGTTACTTTCCTTGTTCCCTCCCCATATCTACTGCTCTCTGGCACATCATTTGGCAACAGTACAGCCACCATGTCCCTGGATTGGTTCAGCTACCATGCCTTCTAAAACCATATATTGTTTAATTTTGTAACTGTCCCATAGACACAGGAAACATCAGAATTTTGTAACCGCCCCTCCCCTCGCTGCATTTTTAATAACAAGTTTTCAAATTTCTGCAGATGTTCCAAGTAGAAATTATAATTAATTGCTTCTAATACCAGACAAATGTTTTCATAACTTTCTTTTAATATAATGGTCAATGTGTACTATCTTTCAAGAAAGTACATGTACACTTTCCGCTGGTCAATATCACTCAGGCGTTCTTGACTAGGTGGTATGAAAACTAAATCGGCCATGCTCGTAGATGTATAGTGTCGTGGTCGCCATTTTAACCTGTTACTCATTTCGCAGATTTCTGATGCTATATTAACCCAGTATAATTAAAGATTGAGTATTTATCACAAAGTAAGTAATAATTATCTTGCAGATGAGCTATTAACTACTTGGCATTGGACAATGTGCAAGAAACCGGAAAACACGTGGGATTATGATTTTAACAGAACCAATATATATATGTTATGTAAGGCAAGCTATCTTTCTCGTAGCTCAGGGGCAAAACGTGAGCTGAGATAAGCGATACCATGCTTCAAGGTTCGAACACTAATAAGAGGGCATAATTTTTAACTCCAAATTTCTTAGTTTGTTGGACACAGTAACAAACTAATTTACAACTGTTCTCTTGTAGCTAAGCTGTAACTAAATGGCATTGCAGAATACCAAAGAAATTGGAAAACATGTGGAATGGCGATTTTAATAGAACCAACAGGTATATATTTTATATAACCAGTGCTATCACATCTGTTGGTGTAGCTCAGTGGTAAAACGCACGCTGTGTCAAGTAAACTGATGATTTGCGGTTCGAACCTTCAACAAGTAATACTTTGTTTTCTGCCTTGTATTTCTTGCGCATGTGCAAAATATTGCTGGAAGTAATGCACTGCATTTGTATCTTTCACTAAGACTTCATCATATTGAAGTAGCATGCCACGTTCACGAGGTTGTGTGGAGCTGACTGCAGCTCAAAAGGGTGAAATTATAGGCCGTGCTTCTCATGGTGAAAATGCTTCACAATTGCCAAAGAACTGAGTTGCAACCAAAGAACAGTGAAGCAGTGGCTGGACAGGTATCATGAGGGGGAAGTTGAATAGGCCAAATCATGCAGGCGTTTAGGTAGGCCTCGTGCAACAAGATGAAGCCCTGGTAGCAGATGTGACGAACCAGCCGTTAAGACACATGTCCATCTTTCTAGATAAAACAGTTGAGTAATACGCCAACAATTAAAGGATGCTGGTATTGCATCAAATCATCCTGCCACTAAGCTCTTTCTTACAGAGGCACACAAAGCAAGACGATTACAATGGGCACAGCACAATTGCGACCTTCCTCAGGCTTATTGGAACCTGGTAATCTGGAGTGACGAGAAGGTATTTCGATCCGACCAGCAAGGGACCCTATGTCTCAATAGACCATGAGGAACTACTCTCTGTTTCATATAACCTTGCCCAGCTGAAATGTATCACTCCGCGTTCAACAACCCTCCCCCTCGCCCTAATTGGCTAATGCTTTCGCGTCATAGGCTATAGGCGGTGCCTTCCCGTCACATTTCGTAATAATTGTCGGGAAGATAAATAAAATCAACAAAAATCATACAAATAAAGATATGAAGGCATGCAAAAATACAAGTTTATAATGAACTGAGCAAATTGAAACAGAATGACTGAGCAATGAAACTGAAAGAGTTTATAATGAAAGGCCTTTGGCCTTTTCCACTGGGATTTTTTAAACCAGCACACATACCTTTCAAAAATGCTTGTCTTTCAGTCTTAAAAGTCATGTCACGCCATACCTTACTTTTCATGTTTTCTTCGTGTATATTTAGCGATTTGTATCTCGGTGTAGTGTGGTTGTCCTTAAATAGCGTCTTCGACACACAGCAATATCGCCTCTATCTTTTAGCACATTTTTCTTGCCTCTTTTTTCATTCACAAATCCCAGCTGTATAAGCAATCTGCTGAAATTTGGTAAATCTGCATCCTCATTTACAGCAGAGGAAATGTTACTTATGTTAGGGAGTTCGTTTCTAAAGAAAAACTACACACATGACGACGCACAACACTTTTCACGTATTTTTTTCCGAGCACGCACTATTGTTTATTCCTGCTTTTGCCTGGAGTGGTAAGTTTTCCTGTTTCCTCAATTTCATGTCGCGATGTTCCTACGGATCTAACACTCACACCTGTAACTTCAGAGCTCATCTGTTCGACTTCTCTCACTGACAAAGACGGATTCTTCTCTGAGTGCATTAAACACATGCAACACAATTCTTTTTTCGCCTGTTTGTAAATAATTATCCTTGCGATACTTCAGCGAAAAACTTGCGGTAGACTCTGCCATTATACATATAATAAGTACATGCGCAATAAACAATCAATAAAATAATTTAGCTCCCGCACTCTCGAATGGCGATGCATGACTAATCCAGTTCAAAACAAGGTCAGTGATAAAAGTCACATAAACAAATATGTCATCACTACCGCTAAATCACATGCTATCGTGCCATGTGCTTGAGAGCAAAGGGACCTCCTCTTTAATTCGTTTAAGAATTAATATGCATTTCAGATAAATCAACTCTGTTGCGTAATATATTTAATTAAAACAGTTACGAAAATATAAATTTGACAATTCTCTTCCAACATATAATGATATATCACCATGTTAAATAACGAACTAATTTTTATCACACGACAGTTATTACCACAACAGCAACCAATGAGAGGTGATTAGGTCACGTGACCGTTAAGAGATACTGGGCAAGCTTACGTGAAACAAGGTATAGATACGAACCTCAACACGTCGTTCGAGCAGCATATTCAGGAACAATTTCAGCACAGTTCTGGGCCTACATGACAGCATCAGGTCCAGGGGAGTTAATTCAAGTGCCAGAGAGAATGATGAGTGCAGTCTATGTAGACATTCTCAAAAACACTTTGCTACCATCCTGTGTCCAGGACAACAGTGGTGTGCAGTCTGCATCACCCAGGATTGGCTAACAAGGTATCCAGAAATAATCTGCATGGACTGGTCACCAAAGTCTCCCTATCTAAACCCCATTGAACATATATGGGCCTTCATGGTGAAAGAATGGAAAGAATGTCGACCAGATAGGGTTTAAGAAAATTTGGTTGCTCATGTGCTGGAGCTATGGCTACATTATCAGCAGAATCCAAACCGGTGTTCTGTATTGGTTGCAAACATGCACAAAAGATTAAATGATGTAATCATAGCTGGGGGCAATTACACCAGGTTCTAAATCACAAGATTTCATTTCTTTTTTTCATTCTTTGTTTCCACAAATCATTGTTTATTCTAGCAAAAATACATTTTCTATAAATCTCAAATGTTTCATAATTTATTCATTTGTTAATGTATGGTGTTGGCTTCATGAAGAAATGACAACCTTTTACTTTGTTTCCTAAGCAACATTATCTTTGGATATCGTCTTCTTTTTGTAATTCCTAATAATGGCTATTTGTAACTATGGTTACACAGAATATCTTTTCAGTTTTATGTCTTATACTCCACTGAATTATATAGTTGTACTGCAGCTCTAAGTTTGTTTTTCTCAAGATGAGAATTATTCAATTTCTTGTTATTTTATATATTAGCTTATTGTTAGAACAGATGGAAGGTATACAGCATTTAGGAGTTGGCTCCATTAAAATTATCATTCAACCTTCTGGAAACTTCTGCCATTCTTTTCGAAAACATGTTATTAACTTAGTCGCAAGAGAGAAAGTATAATTTTATTCGTTACGGTATCTTATAACGTAAAAACATTGGAATAAAAATTATGACTACAACTAGGTTTCAAACCATGAATCTTCGGCTCAGTGACGGCATGTATTTTGCCACTGAGCTACGATAACATGTGTTTGTAGTACGTTATGTACAACAAGATGTTGGCTCTATTAAGCCGCCATTCTTCCTGGCATTCGTCTTCTTGCTAATTCTCCAATGCCATTAGAAATTGCTTACCCCAAGAGAACAGTTGTAAATTGGTTCATTACTTAATCTAACAAATTAAAAATCTGGAATAAAAATCATATCCACAGGATGGTACTCGAACCATGAACCCTCATAATATTTATCACAGCGCGTGCTCTCTGTAATTAAGCTACGTGAGCACTTACAGAAGCTTGCTTTATATACAATATAGATATTGGTTCTCCTAAAATCATAATTCCATGTGTTTTCCGTTTTCTTGCACATTTTCCAATGCCATGTAGTTAATAGCTCAGCTGCAAGGGAATTATTACTTTGTGACATATACTCAATATTTTGTTATAATGGGTTAATATAGCCTTAGAAATCTTCGAAGTGAGTAACAGGTTAAAATGGCGACCATGACACTATACATCTACGAACATGGCCAATATAGTTTTCATACAATCTAGTCACGGAATGCCTGAATGATACTGACCCGCAGAATTTGTACATTTATTTTCTTGAAAGATAGTACAAAAGGCTTCAGGTTGTCATTATGTAGAGGAAACAATTTCAAAGTTTTCTGATAGAAGAGAAACAAAAACAAAATACCAATTTTGCCCTCGTTTTTTAGGTATATCTTTAAATTTCAATGGATTCTTGCTGTCTTGGATGTATTGCAAAGGAAGTAATTTCTTATCTAATGTTTAAGAAGCACAAATATTGTACTTTTATTACTTAGTGGATCATCACTTATATACAGTGTAACAGTTCATGGAAGAGTTAATAACCAATAATATCCCCATGCCTAAGTAAAGATATACACAAATACCACACTCGCAGACAAAATGAGTTTTTTCTTCAGTCATATAGGGGCCAGTTTGGAAATAAAAATATTATTTGTGCTGGATCAAAATACTTCAACATATTACCAAACAGACTGAAGTCAGCGATAGACAGAAATACTTTTAAAAAAGAGCTCAAAATGTATTTGTTAACCCATTGTTTTTATAATGAAGAGGAGTTTCTTATCCATAATGGAAATTAATCACATTTTAAGCATAGTTGAGTTTTTAACATAATAGTATGCACAGATTTTCATTATCAATATTTAGGTTAATTTTATAAACTTGTATTTTTTATCACATGACTGATGTGGTCTTAAGAACAATTGTCTATATGTGTATAGTGTTATTTTATATTGTAATTATTTTGTATTATAAACTGACATGGTCTATGTAACACTGTTTTTGTGTATACTATAGGACTGAAAATAAATAGAGACCAGATTTTAGGCAAAATGCTTAGACTTATTACATATATTCAAAAGTAGCTTAATATGAGCTAATGTTATGGTATTCTGGTTGTGTATTGCAAAGAAGTTTTACCTATTTTTATTTTTAATGCCTATAAGTGCCTGTTTATCTAATTTTCCAAAATATTGTTATGAAAATGACAAGACAAAGTTCACCTTAACTCCTTTAATAATTGCTACAGTTAGCCCAATACTAAGTTATAATCACGTTTTCTTTTTACACATACATAACATTAAGTTTCTTAATGTTTCTGTTCATGAGCCAACTTCTGCTGCTTGTAATTTCTTTGACACACACACGCACGGACGGATGGACGGACAGACAGACAGACAGAAGGTTTACTCTTTTTACACTTCTGTTTGCAGACTCTGGCACAACTACTCTGATATTTGCTCATGAATTGTTTTGTTACACTGTTCACATTGCCTGTAATCTCATCACCGTGAGCATGTCGATTAAATTCTCTGCTGGGCTTTGCACCAACTTTTATAGTTTTCTGGTCATGGTGAGAAGGTTTAGGGAGTAGAATGCTTAAGTTCCATCATTCAAATGCCCGAGAAGGTTTCGGCATGATAATGCAGCATGGTTCCGGTTTTATGATGCCAGCTAGTAGCGTTCCTTGATAGTTGCATTGTTTTTGCTTCTGCAGTTGTTTGACTTGCATTTAATTTCTCCATGGTAGATATGCACCATTGCTGTGACAATATTGTTGCATTACATTAAAAATTGGAAGTGTATGTATAATTGCTGGTCATTACTTTCTGGATGTATTACACCTTTCTTTCACTCTGTATCATAATTTAATTTCATATTTTCCCTAGTTTTTGTCAATCCAAAACTTTTTTCTGTAAGAGTGCTTATACAGGGTTGTTCATTTAAAACCTAATGGGTGCACAGAATTTTGTCTTTCTGTGATAGGGAATGCCACAGCTGGCTTTGATTCTACATAAACTCTGCACGTAAAGCATGTATTCTTACCTTATAGCAGTTGCTGGAAATGTCCTCCACCCTCGACTAAACAGATGTTATATTGGGAGAACACATTCCGATTCACATGATTAAGTTGTGCCACTGTAATGTTTCCAATTTCATTTCTAATATTTTGTTTTAGTTCTTACAATGATGAGGATTTTTCTCGTAAACGTTGTCTTTCAGGTTATCCAACAAGACACTGTTAGTTTGGGGGAGCAAGAGGGCCATACACCAGCACTAATCACTCTATCGTCAAATACTTACCTAATTTTATTCATGAACTCCTCTGTTGTACGATCAGTAGCAGAATTTTGTTGAAACCAAGCACATGATTTCTCTTCTTCTGTAAGTTCATGATAAAATGGGGTCAAAATGTCATTTCGGTACCTCTCTGCATTTAAGTCTGCCCGTAAACTATTAGACTGTTATGCATCTAGTGGTAACAGCACACCAAATTTCAACTTTGTGATCATAAAGATGAATTTCTTGATACCATGTGGATTTTCAGAGGCCGACCAGCACTGTTATGAGTGTTGACATGACCACTGAAGTGGAACCATGCCTCATCAGAAAAGAACAGAGCTGTGAATTAATGAAACTGCCATTCATGGTGTGGTATCTGCCAAGAAGTTGAGTGGGTGAAGGAATAATTTCTCTGTCCCTATCATCTACTGACTGGAAGTGGGGAAGGGGATGCAGCTTTCAGAGGACAGTCAATGACTGACATCATGAAGACGTCATGAGGCGAAGACAGAGCTGTGTTCTTACTATGCAAATGATTGTTTGAGATTGTTAAGTCAAGAGATATCCAGTCCCAGAAGCATCTCCTGCATGTGACGGGCTATATAAGGGGTAGTTGTGAGGCCTGGGAGGGTAGTAGTGTATGGTGTTCTGTGAGTCGACCGAACAGTGCATATAAGTGTGAGGAGCTCTGTGGTGAGAAGTTAGCAGGCTGTGAAACTGTGCAGGAAGCTGTTCACAGGGCAGTAAGTGCAGCTCCATGGTGAAGAATCAGTGGGCAGTGGAACAGGCAGCAAAGCAGTTTATGTACAAGTATCAAATTTGTGTTCAGAATCAGCATGTACCACTGTCAAGAGGTGAAACGTGTGTACATTAAAGCGATTACTAGCAGCACAAGTTGGTGCATGCTTAAGAGATACAAAGAAACTTAGAGGTGTGCCGAAGTTGTGTGTATGTGTAAAAGAGAAGATGATTTTAAGTTAGTATTTGCTGTCAATTTTGATAACGAATAAAGAAGTTTAAGGTGCACTAATTGTTTTTGTCATATTATTTACCATTAGAATATGGATATTTTTCTGTTGATTTATTTCTTTGTAAATTTCTCATAATAATGTACCTTGCATTGGTGGGGTAACTGTTTCAAGTGAAAGGTGTTCCATTAGAACTTTTAAAAGCTTAGTTTATCTTTTTCTATATAGGTTCGAATTGAAAAGATATGTGAAATAAGAAGAAAAGAATTGGAAGAGAATGAATCTAGAGAAGATGATTTGGAAGAGGACATTTTAATTTCTGTATGTGGCTTTAGTCGCATTTTTGAACTTTTAACCCAAGTGAAAAAGCCGATTATTGGACACAATCTTCTATTAGACCTAATGTTCATGTACAACCAATTCTATGATACATTGCCAGGTAAGAGAAATAATACTGTAGATCTAAGTAGTCAAAACATGGAAGAAAGTGAAAAGTTGCTTTACACAGCTAAATTAATTGTACAGTATACCAGGTGGAAGTGAAGTTATTACTTCAATTTAAACCAGTTAAAGATTTTGGTATTAGGTACACATTTTGTAACTTACATTTTTATCTCTCTGAACATTTCCTATGAAGACATTTTACTTAAAACAGACAAGCTGACAATGCTGCAAGTTGTCACTTTCATTAGATCAGAATTAAAACATAAACACACTCTACTGCTGCTACTGCAGTGGGTGGTCTCATGAGCACAAGTAAATGTTCCATGTTTGCTACATTATAATAAATAATTGCACTTGTAAGCTCCAATAAAATATAACCTAAATGCACAATCTATGGTTTTATCCATTTGTTCAACATTAAACTTAAATTACGGTTTGCAAGTGATAATACAATAATTGAGTAAATCAAATCATCTTTCTGACATGCGCCTGATATCAAGGTAAACATGATTTGAAAAGAGAGACATCTTGTGCAACTTAATGTACTATACAAATGCTTATCCACAAACACACACCTTGAACTCTAGTATGTGGTATGATATTACTCTAATAAGGAATAGAAACTGTAGTGAAGCTTTGCAGTTGGTGACTGAAATGCTTATGAGATGCCAAAGGTATTCCTTCTGATTTTACTGTGTTGTGTAAACCAGTCAAAATGTTAATTATATTTATCTCCCAAACACATTACATCAACCTGTCATTATGCTTTTAACCGCTTCGCCGATGGCCATTTAAATCCTTCAGTGGCCGGCAACGGATACCCAATAAACAGAACAGGACATTTAAATTGTTAAATGCTGTAAAAATGCATCATAAATACAATTCCGTATCTTCCGTATTTATTAAGTTATTTAAACGAAACAAAAATGGTTTAAAACTCATTAAAGGCAGTATAAATCTACAGTAACAATAAAGTAGAGACTACATTAATAAATTGTTGAAATTTCACTACTTTGTTTCACTGTAGCAAAAGCCATTCTTTGTGCCGAACGCGCCTAATATGTGAATCATTTTGTTTTGTGTGTATACGAGCCATAGTATGTATGTATAGCTACGTAAGCGACTTCTCAGGTTCAAGTTTAGTTTATTTATGCTATGCCAAGTGATAATATGACGAGAATATGTTGCGTCACACACTCACACACTGGAATGAAAACTCTGTCAGCATCTGTTATTACAGTGTTTCTCAACCAAGGTTTCTAGTAGCCTTATGCAGCAGTTTTCGCTCTGTATTTCAGTTATTTATACTCTCTCTTTGTTCAGAGTGATTTCTTGTAGCTATCAAGAGCTAAATGTATGGCACATTTGAAATTGTTAAATTTCAATGTTAACCATGGCTTATCCCGGTAATGTAGCAAATATATTAGCTTGGGTATGATGTGTACAGGCTTCTGATATTACTGTTGAAAATCTGGAAGATTTGTTGTACGATTATGAAGGAGATCTTTAGGACATACGTAGCAGTGACGTGTACTGGTCTACAGCTGGCATGTTAGCTACTCCATTGTTTGGGAAAATGGCGGGTCAAATATGCGTGATACGGATCAGCTATTACCAGCTATCCCTCTTTACGGAAAACAGTTAAATGGTAAAAAAAAAAAAAAAAAAAAAAAAATATTTTTATACCACTGGATGTAACTATGCACAGTTGTTTAGTAATTTTCAGAGCTGTAAAAGACATTCATCTACCTGTACTTGCGCGTATAAAGAGCTCGTAACCTAATTGAGTATTATAATACTCAGAGGCCTCTTTATACTAGGGGGTAGCAAAATTCACCACATCATCCCTCATACTTGAGAGAAAACACTTTCCTAAAAGTATACCACCCACACCCAAAAAACTTGTAACCATTTCGAAAATGTGTAGTGTGTTGCGAAAAAGAAGTTTGCAAGGAAACCAATATTATTGGGGTGAATCTGCAGATGTGCCCTTGGGTGTTTATCCAGGTTTGGAGGTGTACAATTCAAACAGAAACCTTTAAGGATACGTTTACATTCCTTATAGAACTAATTTAAATTTATTGTAAAACAGCAAGATTAAAATAATTGGCGTTACATGAGCATTAAATGCATGTATGCGCAGGACGTCTATACACGTCCATATCGGTTTGGGGCATTTTAACTTGGACATCATATGACGTCCATATCAGTGAAAGGGTTAAGCAACTGATGTATGGAGTGGAAATTGACATCTACTGATTCAAATTCCTGACTTAACTCGATGTAATATTGCCGAATTATGTCTGTCACATCTCACCTGAAGAAGGTGATTTGAATATTCTGTTGAGGCACTTATCTATTTTGAAACCCTGTAAGGTGTTACACAATTGAGGAGTGTTTTTTCAAAACTCGATAGATGCACAAAATGTGTTTCTGAGTAAAATGGTTTTTTCTATTTATTGGCAATACTAATTGGTTAGCACAACTATATTAATCATTCAATTTCCTTCCTGAAACTGTCTCATTGAATGTGAAAAGAAACAAATACCGTAATTTAACTAGTGCAAATTTGAGGTTTGAAAATGCAGAGTTTTTTCAAAATTTTTCTGCGTGAGTGAGAAATTAACTCTTGAAGTTTAGTTATTTTTGTTATTTGTTTTTTTTTTTTTTACTTTTTATTTATGTATGTATTATCTTTTATTTACTTTCACCTTTTCATAATACATAATGTATTATACAATCAACATGTTAATGTTTATAAGGATTATTAAATTATAGATGAGTCATATTTATTACACATCAGCTTCACTTACATACCTAATTTGAGGACATGTTTCGCGAACCATAGTTTGCATCGTCATGTGACTAAAGCTTGATCCAGTGGTGTTTGTAGTTCTGGAGTTGCTGCTGCCATCTGTTGATTTTCTGATGAATTTAAATGTGGGGTTATCTTCTGGTGGTATTTCAAAATTCCTTAGTTGGTTTTTATGTTGTTTTTTTTTATTTTTGTATATTCTCTCCCATTTGACAAGTTCACTATGATTTTGTATGTATTTTAGTAATTTGGTGCTATCTTCAATTTCATGATTTTCAGATCAGAAATGACTTCCTATTGCGGACTTATCAATATTTTTGTATCTTAGGTGCCTAAAATGTTCTTTCTTTCTAGTGCCTATGTTTCTTTTTGTCCTCCCTATGTAAACTTTTTCAGAGTCTTTACACTTCATCTTGTAAATGCCTGACTTTTCTTCTGGTTTTATCTTATCAGTATTATTACTGTTAAGTAGGTTTTTAATGTTGTAATTGTTTTTTGGTGCCAGTGTTATATTGTATTTTCTGAATATTTTTTGGAACTTTTTTGTGGCCCAGGTGTGGTAAGTAAATCTAGCAAATCTAATATCTTGTTTTATTGGTGAAAGAGCTGTGATCTTTTTTAATCTTTTTTGAAATTTGAATGATTTTAGTTCTTTTATATACAAGACGTTTTCCATATCCATTTTTAATTGCAGTTTTTAAGATTTGATGGTATTTTTTTTTTTTTTTTTTTTTTTTTTTTTTTATATATTCTTGCTGGCTGAGGAGTAGATTTACTAATCTGTGTGTGAGACTGTTGATGGTGGCATGTTTGTGTGGAATTGGGTTGAAACTATTTGCTTTGATGTAATTATCTGTGTGTGTTGCTTTTCTATGAATACCAAATTCCAGTTTTTCATTGTTTTTTTGTGATTTTAGGGTCCAAAATAAGGTAGAGTACAGTCCTCTTCAGTTTCTACTGTGAATTGTATGCTGGGTTCTTGCAGATTGAGTAGTTTCAAAGTATCATCTATTTGTTTGTAGTGCACTATTGCAAAGATGTCATCTGCGTATCTGTACTATGTTTTAAAAATATGAGGGAAGGCTTTAGGTATGTGTTTAGAAAAAGCTCATGTATAAATTGGCCAAGAATGGTGATAGCGGGCTTCCCATAGCTAGTCCTGAAATTTGTTTATAATACTTTCCATCGAAAACAAAATAATTTTGGTGTATACATATTTCAGTCATTGCCAAATATTCTTCTATTGTATTGGCATCTAGGTTAATAAAAGTAGGCTATTTCTTAAGTTGACTCAAAAGTTTGTCTATTGGGATGCTAGGGAAGAGGGAGGTGACATCAAAGGATGCTAAAGTGTCTTGAGGGTTTAGTTTAAGATTTTGAATTTTTTCTACCAGGTCTAAAGAGTTTTTTATGCTTAGAGTATTGAATTGTGGAAAGGACTGACATTATTTGGATAGCCATTTTGCCAGAAGGTAAGAAGGAGTGTTAACATTATTTACAATGTGTCTCAATTAAATTTCGATATATTTATAAGGATTATTTGATTAGGTACAAGCTTAGAAACTAAGTACTGCTACATTCACAATAACAATATAATATTTAGCTTTATTTATATAACAAACATATTGAATACAAAGAAATTTCAAACAATATGAATAAGTAAGCTTTAACCTTTATTGGTATCTTCTTGTAAATCTTCTGCAGTTTCTGGAATTTCAAAAGATTTAGCTAGATTTTGCTCACTATAAGGGGGTATAAAACTGTGCCCATGTATTGAATAGATATGTGAAATGCGGGAAGATTTTTTACTCTTCTCCAAGAAAGTCTTTGCTCACTCTATCAGTAGGCATAAAAGTGCCCATGTATTGGGTAGATATGTGAAATGCGGGAAGATTTTTTAATCTTCTCCAAGAAAGCAATAAGCATGAACATCATCACACTATTCTTGTTCTGACTAGAGCAAGAGTCTGAAAATAAACAAATGGTAGAAGTAGTATTGCTGGACATCCTT
This sequence comes from Mantis religiosa, assembly GCA_030765055.1. Taxonomy (NCBI): domain Eukaryota; kingdom Metazoa; phylum Arthropoda; class Insecta; order Mantodea; family Mantidae; genus Mantis; species Mantis religiosa. The sequence continues at coordinate 123,663,745 of CM060949.1, read as the reverse complement.
TCTTCCAGTTCCAACAAGAAGTGGTGCAAAGCTGAGGCAACCTGGTTGCAGCCTTTAGCAGATTCAGTTTCCAACCATGTGTACAAGGAAATGTCTTTGTTCTGCGTTTTAGATGGAATCATTATGCATAGATTATACAGGCATACCTGCCTTGCATAGAATTGCTAACAGAAAGTTTAGGCAGTGGTTGTTTCTGCTGCATATCAAAGCAAATAGTGATTGCCTCGGCTTTTTTCTCTTTCAATATCAGATAGCACCTTTTTTAATGCAACTTGTGCGGTCCGTAATAGGTTCTTAGTTCATTTTTCTTTTCCACATCTGCCTCTGTCTCTTCATCGGTTCCATTTTGCATTTAGAGCATTTGTCAGTGTGTGGTGTACGGAATGAAAGATTGAAGTTGTAAAATATGTATTTATATTTTGACAATAAGCAGACTGGTAGATTTCTTAATTTTTTTTCTTTGCAAAAGTTCTACATTTTTTCAGACATTAAGTTATGAAGGTAAATGTCCTCTCCTTGATTTTGCTCTTCCATAGTGGCTTTCTTTGCAGCATCTGTACTTCTTAATGTCTTGCTTTATAGCAGCAGAAATGCCCTTCTGTAATTTTCCTGTTCTGTCACTTCCTCAGGTTTTGTGTGGTGCATTCCCAGATAAGTGAAATTTTCTAGCCAGGAGAGATAATCTATCTTTTGACACTCCTGTGATTCCTTGGAAGCTTGCAGTGCATACTGACAATACTCGGCCAACATTAGTTCTCACACTGTATCTAATGCTAACAGTCTGCTTTGTAAATATCTAGTAAATATCTAGTAATAAAGTTAAATAAATTCTACTTCTCATTAAGAGTAATAAAAAATGAGTTGTATGCAAGTGACATGAGAACCTTATATTTTGCATATGCAGAAAGTCTAATGAGGTATGGCATTATGTTTTGGGGGGATAGTAAAGACAGTCACTTGGTTTTTAAAGTACAAAAAAGGATTGTTAGATGCCTAATGTCAGGAAAAAAATATGACTCCTGCAGGAACTTCTTTAAGGAATTGAAAATCTTGACTCTGCCCAGTCTGTATATATACTGTTTGCTATATTATACAAAACAAAACCTTGAAAATTTCACCACAAATAATCAAATACATCATCATAACACCAGAGGTAAAACAGACGTAAGAACAATAACACATAGAACTACACTTTATTCCAAAGGAGTTAGATATTCAGCAGTCACTGTGTATAATAAACTACCGGCCAATCTGAAAAACATAAAATCCATGAGGTGTTTCAAGCTATCGTTGAAAGAAATTTTATTAAGTGATTCATATTATGATATAAGTGAATTTCTAGATACACTGTAGCTGGCCATATAATTGTATATATTTGTGATGCATTTTAAATGCTGTGTAGTTGTAGAGCCATGCAACTATATATATTTATGAGTTCATGCTTAGATCTTATTAATTGCACTTGATGCAACTTATTTTTTATTTTTATACTTATATTATTTGTATTGTTCTAAATATTTGTATTGACGTATCCAATGTCATTGTATTGACTTAACGGATGAATAAAACTACTACTACTGCTACTGCTACTGCTACTGCTACTCCTACTACTACTCCTACTACTACTACTACTAGTACTACTACTAGTACTACTACTAGTACTACTACTACTACTAGTACTACTACTAGTACTACTACTAGTACTACTACTAGTACTACTACTACTAGTACTACTACTAGTACTACTACTAGTACTACTACTAGTACTACTACTAGTACTACTACTAGTACTAGTACTACTACTAGTACTATTTGGTGCTTCTTTCTTCATCACTCTGCGATTAGAAGATGTAATATGCATATTTTTCATAAGGAATTTATCGTGATCTATTTTATTTAGCAAGGAAAGAAGTCAAATCAGCTACATCACAGAGCTTATACCTTTTACTTTTAGGATTTCATGGAGTGCACTCAAGACCATGTGAATATGAAATTGCTGGAGTATGAGCTTTCCTTGATTTGCATTTTGATTTCCTTTCCTTAATTTGCATTTTGATTTCCTTTCCTTGTTTTTGCAATTTCTACATTCTGCACATTCTACGACTGGTGCAGTTTTACAATCTGAGCTCCTGTCCATTGTGTATAGTACAGTACAGTCTCTCAACTAAGAATAAAAATGCCATGTAAGTATAACAAAGCTTTCAGAAATGAATTGAGATTGAGATTGTTTATTCACCAATTGTAATAGTTTTACAAGGTTTTGTCATGTGAAGTATATACATAAAGTCAGTTACAATGGAGAGATACTACTATCTATATTTACAATTTTGACTCTACAGTTTTAACCATTATTTGTTTTTGCAATTTTTATATTCTTCTATTGTATAGAAAGCATTCTTAATCAGATAAGATTTTATTTGTTTTATTTTTATTTGTTCTTTCCCTATTTCTTTAATCCAGTGAGGTAAATGATTGTACAAATCTTTTGCCTTACTTTCAATACATTTATTTTGTAATGAGCCTCTTAGTCTATTCTTAAAGTAATTTTCTTTTGTTCTTGTGTTATGTTCATGGATACTTGTATTTTTGTCTTCTTTATGGGAAGTTACAACATATTTTAGACATTCATATATATATATATATATATAGACAAGGCAGCGTTAGTATACCTAATTTCTTAAATTTTGATATTTTTAAGAACTCTTATCGCTCTTTTATGTAGTTTAAATATTTTTGGTATATGTTTCCTCCCTGCTGATCCCTATAAAATAATCCCATAGCTCAAATGTGAGTGCATAAATGCATAATATACTTGTGTTGTACTATCTTCATCCATTATTTGTTTAACCTGTTTTAGAATATATATACCCCTATTGAGTTTTTTTGAGAGTTTTTCTAAATGTCTATTCCATTTCAGGTTGTTATCTATTACTAGTCCTAAAAAATTTATTTCACTAGCTTGCCTGATTTGCTCACCTTTTATTTCCAAGGAGATATTCGCCTGCATCCATTCTGTTTTCTTTGTATTTAGTGCCATTCCTAATTCTTCCAGGTAAGTATTAACCATCTCCAACAGTGCATTTGCATTGCTTTGCAATTCAGCCGCTGTACTCCCTGTTACAATAACTGTTGTGTCATCAGCATAGCCAATGGCTAATCCTCCTGCTTCCTGAAGTCGTTTAAACAGATCATTTATGTATAAAATAAACAAATATGGCCCCAATTTTGATCCTTGTGGTACACCGTGTGTTATACGTTTAAATGGGGATTTGATTTTGGATAGCTGTCCATCTATATTTTGTACTACTTCTACGCATTGCTCTCTGTTTAATAAATATGATTTTAGCCAATCCAGTGGAATGCCTCTAATGCCATAATTTTCCATTTTTACCAATAATTTTTCAATATTAACGCAGTTAAATGCTTTAGAAAGGTCAAGAAAAATTGCTACCACTAGTTATTTTCTATTTAATGCTTTGATAATTATGTCATTTCCTTTGCTTATTGCGTGTATAGTCGATTTCAGTTTTTGAAAGCCAAATTGGAACTCTGATACTACTGTCCGGCCGCTGTATCTACGGCTCTGACATTTAGTGGCTGCAGGAGGTGGAGGGGGAAGGTTACTAGTACCAACATATAATAATGAGTAATTGAAAACATATCGTCAGAATTATTTTTATAATGAGAGTATAGGAATCTATTAGCTTCAAAACATTGAAATACAACTTGTAATTTCATTAGCATGCAAGATATTCTTTACAACATCACTCTATTCAAATATTTCGTTCACACCTTTCACGCACACCAACTGCTTCTGTTGGTGATACTGGGAGTCTGTACATCCGGTGTCGTGGTCAGGAAGCTAAAACTGTCTGCTAGCGCCAATCAGCGTTGTCGCTGGTAGGCGTGGCTCCCGAACCCAACACCATGTTGCCAGCTTAAATTTGTTTGAACCACGTGGCCTAATAGCGGCTTGCGCTGGTGAACTTTCTTTGGTATAATTTTCGTGCGTGAACTCCGATGTTTAGTGTTCGTAAGTCCTATTATTATCGCTATTATAATAATATGGCTACTGGTTCATGAAATATGCAAATATATGAAATATTTAAAATACGCATTGTTCCTCTGCTTGAAATTCCCGCTCAAGAACTGGCAACAGCCTGCTTCCCCCTCTCGAGAAATGTCAGAGCCGCAGATAGAACGGCCGAGGTATATATGAAATTTTTTACAATAATTTTGGAGCTGTTCTAGAAAGACTCCTTCCATCACTTTGGAAAAAAAAACAGAGCATAAAGATATTGGCCGGTAGTTTTCCATCATTTGTTTACAGCCCTTCTGTTTGTATATTGGCCTCACTATGACTTTTTTTAGTGTGTTTGGAAAAATTTCTGAGTTGAAGCTTTCATTTATAATATGTGAGAGGGTCTCAGCTAGCTCATATTTGCAATATTTTACCATCTTGTTTGAGTATTCGTCTAAACCACTGGATTTCTTGCATTTTAATGTATTAATCTGCCTAAGGACTTCTTTTGTGATTTCCCGGATTACCATGGAGTTACAAATACTTCTTTCCTTTGTGGCTTGGGGCCTTAAGTTCTTAATTCCCATATTTGTTATTATATTTACGTAATAGTCATTAAATGCACAATGTGAAATACAGGCGCACAATCTGATTTTGCAGTTACTGCCAGTGCTGCAGCAGTGTACAAAGCTTACAGAAATGATTGAGAATTCTAAGAATCGCAGTAGTGAGATGGCAATCAATACCAACATGCGTTTCATAGAATTGAGGTTGCTACACGCTGGATCATAAAATCATAAAATTGCATCTATCGATTTTTGCTTTAACTGAGCCAAGTGCATCTATCAAGTTTTGAAAAACTGCTGATATTCCCTATCTTCTACACAGGACATGAATCGAATTTTGCAATATCTGATTTTACAAAACAATACAGGAGGTGAAAATTATGCCGATACTATATATAACTCAATTTCGTAAAATGTTGTATCTATCGAGTTTTGAAAAAATGCTCCTCAATTACTGCTGGAACTATGTCAGAAATACATTACTTATGCGTCTTACTATTATCTTCATTCTTGTGGAATTAAACATATAATGTGGAACAAAATTCATTTATTTTTTTGAAATTGGCTGATCAAAGAACAAAATATCATTAAACAGTTTTGTTTGTAATACTACGATAAGCACATATTGGAAGGAATGTAATACCTTCCAATAGGTGTAATTTATGTAGTGGGGATGAAAGTTTTTGCACAAAAGTCTTATACATTTACTGAGATTACTTTCTGTATTCATTCTTGTACAAACTGTTCTTAAAAATGCTTATTCTACTGTCAATTGAGATAAACATGTGTAAAAATGATTTTGCTACATACTTTCTTATAGGTTCAACAGGAATAGGCAAATAGAGTAGCTTAAGCAAAAGTTAAATTTTTTAAGAGTGGCGCTATGTAATGGCTTTGACATTTCATTCTCTTTGCATGACCAGAACAAAAAAAAAGATATATATAAATTCAAACCAATAACAAGGTATTTTTTGTTGCAACTTCAAAATTTCAAAAAGATATTGTCATCAGCTTAAGGGACAGATAAGGAAAATTTGTAGAGAAGTCTGAGGATCAGAAGCCTTTTGTTACAAATATTTATATTTGTGTAATAAATATTGTTTATTCATTTGGTAGTGTTATTGATAGTTTAAAAGGGAAAGAACAATATTTACAAATGTTATAATGTTTATATTATGTATGCAGAAGTGCAGAAGTGAAATTATGAATAAAAGACAAACAAGATATGTATATAGGGGCTATGAGTAATGAGTGTATAAAGAAATGAATGGTTGAAAGTATAAACTTGAAAGAAGCGTAGAGACAGTGAAGCACAACTTAGCACAAAAGTGAATCAGGAGAAAAAGAGAAAATTTTTTAAAAAATTCACCTTCCATCCATCAGCCTATAATAAATTCCAAAAAATCTTTACAAAACACAACATAATTCTTGCACCTCTAAACGGATTTAATATTATGGTTTTAGGGGTATTATGAATAATTGGGTTAAATCCTATTTAAGCGATAGAAAACAGTTTGTAGAACTTCAGTTTGAAAATAAAGGAAAATTAAATACAGTTCAGTCCAAAGTGAGATAAGTTAGGCAAGGAGTTCCACAAGGATCAGTCCTGGGCCCCTTGTTATTTTCGTTGTACATAAATGATTTGCCAACTGCCATTAATTCCACAGATGTTATTTTATTTGCAGATGACACTAACATCCTAACAAAAGGAAACAATCAAGAAAGCGTACAGATCAAATTCAATGATACTCTACGTAAACTGCACACATGGTTTCAGACGAATGAACTAATTATAAATAAGGATAAGACTATTGCCATTTCATTCCATACTTGCCAAAATAGAAATGTGGTCAAACCTCCAATAGTATTTGATAAAACAGCCATTAGCTACAATAATGAAACAAAATTTTTGGGATTACATATGAATGAGAACATGAAATGGACCACACATATTCAACATTTAATAAATAAACTGAGTTCCATTTGTTATTTGCTTGAACATTTGAAAAGCTTAATAAATTTAGCAGCATTGAGAAATATATATTATGGTTACTTTCACAGTCAGTTACAATATGGGATAGTGTTCTGGGGGGAAAAGGCAGATAGAGTCTTTAAACTTCAAAAAAGAGCGATAAGGATACTAAGTGGGGTGGATAACAGAACATCTTGCAGGCCATTATTCAAAAAACATCAAATATTACAAATATTACCTCAAGCATGTATGTATATTTTGGAATTAGTGATCCATGTAAAACAAAATAAACTACAAATACAAAATTACAAAAATGCCGATATTCACAAATACAATACACGTCAGAAAGATGACTTTCACATTCAAAGTTGTAGAACGGAAATCTTCAGGTCTAGTGCTATTAATAAAGGTATAAGATTATACAACAGGCTACCAGAAAATATTAAACAAATGAAGAGCCTTATACATTTTAAAAAGGGAGCAAAACTCTTTTTACTGCAACATTCCTTTTATTCTGTAAAAGACTTTTTAAATGTTAATTAGTTTTAAGGGATTGTAAATAATGACACTAGATATTAATGTAATTTTTATACTATGACGTGTCTGATATCAATCAAAAGGACAAAATAAATTGAATTGAATTAAATCATGAAGTAGAGTAAACTCCACATTTGTGAACAATTACTTTTATATAGCATTTCTCTATGGTCTTTATATAGTTTATATTTATTTGCTTTTTCTACTTTAGACTTTTGTTGGATCCTGTATTTGTTACAGTTTTTAGTTTTATGTAACTTTTTATATTTGTCTTTGTATCTTGAACTGATGTGTCCTACAACATATGTACTATGTTCCAAAGGATGAAATAAATACAATACAATATCAGAAATTTGTTAAAAGGCCCTCCCAAAAATTCAATCACTACCAAAGAAAAACCAGGAATCTATGAAATCAAATGTGAAACTTGCCCTAAAATTTATATAGGAAAAACAAAAAGAAGTATTAACATCAGAACTAAAGAACATATAAGAAACATTAAAAATGGTGAAACAGAAAAATCAGCAGTGGCTTTTCATTTTTTGAATACTGGACATGACATCAACTTGGAAACATCTCTAATAAAATACATTAATCACCCCATAGACATTTCCGTATGGGAAGAAATCTTCATTAACGAAAATCGTCATAGTCATGAATTTTGAAACTCCACCACCGGACATCTTTGACAAGTGCATCATGCCATCTATCGACGATACGGAGAAAGAGGAAACCAACACAATTTGCACTAGTCGAGTACCAGCTGATGATAAGAGCTCTTGAAACATGTCCTGTGAATAAACAGTGTGAGTGAAGCAAGTGTCAATATCTTCTCGATTCACTTTTGTGCTAAATGAATGGCTGCTAGGGCTTAGAAATCAACTTTTGAAATAGACACTTAAAAGGAAGAAGATTAATTTTTGCAGAAGTGAACATGTTAAAAGAGTTATTGTATGAAATTGTGTTGTCTTATCTTGTATTTAGTGCGTGTCAAGTGAATAATTATCAACAAAGAAGCTTCAGAATCATTATTTTATTAAATTGAGAATAAAATATTGCATCAAATTGAGACTGCGATCCTGGGATGAGATTTCTTATGCATCGGCTGGAGAAAAGCTGGGAGGAGGAAATTTAATTCTTTATAAATCCATTACATCTTAAAATGTTCAAACCTAATCATGCCACAATACAAAGCCAAAATTAAAAGACTAAATTAAAGACAGAATATTTATCATAAATGGATGATGCTAACTTCTTCTTTTACTTCATCATCATTGTCATTATCATCATCATCACATCATTATTTCTCTTTCAAGGTCAAAAGTTTCTTCCATGTGATAGTGACTTAGGTCTGATTGTCGGTCTTTAGAATGTTGTCTATGTTTTCACTCCTGAGAATTGGCATCAAATGGTTCAGGAAGGATGAGTGAAAACTCCTTTTTGTGTAGTAAAGATGACGAAAGGTAATGTTTTAATTTTTCAATCTGCAATGCCTTGTATCAGTAGGACAAGAAGTAGTCAATCAGAACAGTAGTTACAGTTCCAAAATATTGTTGTGGAATTAGGAAAGGAAAAACTCAGGTTGATCCAATGTAAGACCTCACTATTTATCATTTGTACCATGAAAGGAGGTTCACTTTGAAAAAAACTGTCCAAAAGAAACAAAGGTTACTCCTGTCAAACAGAAAGATATCAAGAACATGCTACCCTTCAACCCTCCAAACCATCGTTGTATCACAGGTTACAGATGGTGATGAAATTAAGGATGATCCAGATCCATGATTGTCAATATAAATGAAACAAATAATTCAAAATTTGAAATAATGTCAATAAAATCATTAAAATAGATTGAATTCTTTCAGTTTCCTAAGTCCCTTTTTTGTTCTTGCACCCACTTTCAATAGTTTGTATATTCATCGATGTCTACGTTTTCTCGAAATCATAACATCACATTGCCTTAACCATCCTTAAAAATAATAGAGATATATTTCTTTCTTTTCTGCCAAAATTATGGTCTGTATTTTTCTAGAATATTAAAAGACTGTGGTATGTGTTTTCAAGAATTCAAAATTAGCAGACGTTAGGATAACTTTTAATAGTTTGATATGTGAGGGTAATCCCAAAACTAAGGTCTCCAATGTGCTGGGGTTGCAGGGAAACTGAGTTGATGTTGGTTGATGTTGATGAACTTACAGACCATGATAGAAGCAACCAATAACTATAAAAATTATTTGTGGTTGGTTTATTGACACTCGTCACTTACTTTTTCATATATTTATGAGAGACTAGTTTCAAAGGCCCTGGCCTCCATTTTCAATCTCTTTCCAACTTGGAAAGAGATTGAAAATGGAGGCCAGGGCCTTTGAAACTAGTCTCTCATAAATATATGAAAAAGTAAGTGACGAGTGTCAATAAACCAACCACAAATAATTTTTATATTAATTTTGACGTCACTGTTACTAAATTCCTCCAAACACAAACCAATAACTAGTTAAACTAACATTTCTAAAAGTGATTGGATGGGTACATGGTATTCATTCAGCTTTCTCTTGCCCATCTACAGAGACAAAAAGGAGGGGAAGAGATTCCAGTTGGCAAAGAAGCATGCTGATGTGCAAATGGTTCATCTGTGCCAGCAAGTAAAGTGAACCAGCTCAGGTAAAGTGGGATTGAGGGTGGCACATACGATTTTAATCATTTATGATGGCATTGTTATGCATTAGATGATAATCAATGGACATATTGGTTCTTCGTTACAGTAAGTGAGCTGCAACATGTCTATCCCCATAGTTGAAATCAGTACCGGGCAGTTGATGAGAATATCTACTGATTAGGAAAATCATGAAAATCCATAAATTTATTTTTGGCCAAGAAGATTTAAAAAATTGAAGTTTAAATAAATCACCTGCAGTTTTTTTTTCTTTGTTTTTTCTTTGCAGGACACTTTACCAATTTATAAAACTAAGATTTACTGCTTGAGATACCTAAACAGTTTATCTACACATATAATAATTTTTTGGTGTTTCTTTTTTGGAGACATGGCCTATATAAGCATATAGCTAACCTGAAATCTTCTCTTGATACACTCTACAACCTGTTCCTTACATATCTACCATACTTCTCTACATACCTGTTCATTTATGGTCTTCTACCTTTTATTATGCCATTTTACGCGTCGGGAGGGAGCCACAGCTATGGAGAGAGAGAAATCCAGGTATGGGTGAACAGCCCAGTCCCCAGAATGAGAGTGAGGGAAGTAGATAAAAGAATGAGGGCGAAGTGGATGAAAGGAAAGATGATAATGTAGTAATTGATGGAATGATGGTCAGGGAAACCAGAAGTCCCAGAGAAAACACATCCTAAAGCCGTGTTGTCCACCACAAATCTCTCGTTATGGTTGCCTGGGATCGAACCTAGGCTGCCTTTGGTAAGATTCAAGTGGTCTAACTACTCGGCCATGGCATAGTAACTTGAAATCTAAGAGCGTAATTTCAAAGGCATCACATAATGACCAAATCTTAAAAAATTTGCTACTGTTTAAAATGATGTGCTAGGGGGGGGGATTTTTTTGTTTTGTTGTTGTAAATCTATGTGTAACATCCTTGGTAGATGTTGAACCTATTTACCAATTTGGTTGTAACCTACTTTTTTGAGTTAAGCTGTTTACGCAAGTGCACATCCACATGATAAGTTCTGAAGTACCACAGTGTCAAGACTATTTTCAAGCCTGCTAAACAATTACCAATTTATTGCGCTCAGCCAAAGTTCCTTGGAGCTTCTGTCACTAGCCAGTGTATATCATATTATCTATTCAGCATTAACACCAGGCTTACTGAGCACGAAAGAAGTTGGACTAAATAGAAAAGTATGCAGCCATTATCACACCATTGAAGCAGAGGGTGAGCATGTCATTAAGTTCAAAGACATAAACATCCTTTCATAAATAATACAGTACCATGTCCAACTACAGTGTGAAACTGTACAGACACTTTCACCAGGAAAGAAGAGGCCCTAAAACTCAACAGCAACTGGCATCCAGTCCTCAAAAGCAATAATCGTCACATAGCAGGAGAAAACAAAGCAAGCCAATCAGAAGGGAGCAACACCATGAATGAAGCATCCTTCCGCTTATCTGGCATCAGGTACTATCAGCGAATAGCACTCTTGGTATAATTGTAGCAACATAGTCATCACTCCAGATGCAATGCAACCTTCTCTGAGGATACTTAGCCCACAACACTGAAGAAGTCCACTGTAGTTGTGGATTGATCATCTTGAACATCTGTCTCCAGAGACCTAAGCATAACAGTCTAGAAATAACTTAGTTATGTTATCTCAAACTGCAGAAACCTACATTCTTTCATTTATTCTTTAATTAGAATATGGATTTCCCTTAACCTGCATGCATTATTTCAAATTGTACCAGGTATTTAAATTATAATCAATCCCAATCCCTCTCTCTACTGTGCGAGATGGCTGGAAGTTTCCGGGGAACTTAGCCAGCAGAGGCACACTAGAAAGAATCCTTACCGTATAGTAGATGCTGAAAATGTTGACCTTCTGCTCTTCGAACAGGCAGGATATCTTGTGTAAATATTCTTCCTCACTCTCTGAAGCTCAGCAGCAGGTATTCTTGTGATTTCTTGCAAAAAGTTTTCCTTAAATTTCTGTAGTGTATGAGGCTTGGAACAGAACACTTTGTCTTTTAAAGAACCCCATAAATAAAAGCCACAACTCGTTAGGTCAGGAGAATGAGGAGCCCACAAATCAACACTAATTATTCTGTCATCAGAAGCCTCTCTTACTGCATTTAATTATTTGGGAGCCATATGTGCTGTTTCAGAATCTTGCTGGAACCTACCATATGATTTCTCTTCTTCTGTCAAGTGATTGAAAAATGTTCTCAGAATTAACCTCTGATGTTGCTCTGCATTTATTGCTTCATCAAAGAATATGGGCTCTATTGTTCTTCTAGCACTTATTGCACAACTCACTCCAATTTTCTGATCATAATGAGGCATTTCATTCAGTAGCACAGGTTTTTCTGAAGCCCAGTCTCACCTGTTGTGAGTATTCACATGTCCAGTTAATTGAAACCAAGATTCATTACTGAAAAGCAAAAGCAATGGGTCAATGAAACCCGTTTCTACAGATCAAAAAACCAATTACAATAATTCACACTTTTAGCGGGATCGTTTGGCTTTAATGCTTGTACGTGTGTGTAGCAATAGGGCTTCAGTTTCAACAGACATGTATTGTTCCAATCCTCATAAACTACAGGAACTTAAGAAAAACATTTTGCAAGAAATCACAAGAATACCTGCTGTTGAGCTTTGGAGAATGAGCAATAATATTTACACAAGATATGCTGCCTGTTTGAGAGCAGAAGGTCAACATTTCCAGGTAAGGATTCTAACATGCCTCTGCCAGCATAAGTTCCCCAGTGACTGCCTGCTATCTTTCCCAGTAGAGAGAGTACGCGAGTGTGGGTTGGATTATAATTTAATTACCCTATATGCATGTACATTGTGAGTACATCTTCAGTGTTTTTTCATTGTATAAATTTGGGTTTCTGCTGTTGCCATCCTTCTCCTTTGCCTTTTGTCTCTGTCAGCATTCCCCTCTTTCTCCTGTACTCCTGTTCTGTTTTCTGTTCACTATCTTATGACATCATTTGTATAAATGCCATAGACTGGCCTTGGTTGAAAAAAGCCCCTACTGTTTGGGAATTAAGGTATTCAACAAACTACCACTGTCAATTCGGAAAGAAAAAAGCAAAACACTGTTCAAAAAACATGTTAAGAACCTACTTATGAGGAAAGCCTATTATTAGCTAAAGAATATATGCAAGATGACATAAACTAACTATTGAATTTTGTTAACTGTATAGTTTTAAGCTCTAGGTATCATTTATACAATTTTATTGCTATTACTTACATTTTCTTTTGTATTAATCATTAATTTTATATGTAGTTTTTACATTGTTATGTATACTGACGAGACACCAGTTTACGAGCTTTGTTCAAACATGTAAATGTTATTGTGTCAATAACATTTGACTTGATTTGATTTCCTTCCTTTCACTTGTTTTGCTATTTTGCTCTTAATGCAAATTTCCTGTTAGCTGATCCATCAGTTGTTGTATCAATATAATGCCCTCGCTCTCTACATTCATGAAATTTGTTTGTTGTTGTTGTTGTTCACTGCTCATAAGTTATCCTCAATATTGATTACTTCTGCTGCCATATAAACATAATTTAATATTTAGTATATAAGCCAATTTCACATATGCATCTCTTTGTGCATCTCCTCTGCATTCATTATCAACCATTTAATTATTTTCTTTGCTTATAGGTTGTCTCTGTGTAGAGGTCAGTGCCTTTTAGTTTCTTTCCCTACTTTATTATGTCAAACTAATTGTGAACTTTGCTAATATTTTCCTTCTATTTCTCTTTCCAAAATAGAAAGCATTACAGAGCTTATATCTTCTCATCTCCACTCCTAGTCTTCTAAAAGACATCTTACTTTGCATACATCCATTCCAATATTCTCTTCAATTCCCAAAATCACAGGTTGTATCTACTGTCCTTGTTCTTCTATTTTCTCTTTTCCTCTTTTCATGGACAGGATTTTTTTAATAAATTCCTCTAATTTTCCACTTCATCTTATTATCTTTACCAATACTTTGTTCAAACATATTTTTAAGTTCCTTTAATTGTATCTTTGTCTTTTGTTATGGTTTTTGTTAGCTTTTTGTTCTCACTTGCAGGAAAATCTCAGCATACATCTGCTCACTACCATCTCTCAATTAGTACTCCTGCACTCTTAGTGAGAAATATAATGAAATATAAATATGTTGTTGACAAATAATGTTGCCAGAAATAAAAATGAAATGAGTAATTGTAGCTTTGATGAAACATAAATGTATTGAGAACTGTACATTTATGATGATATGTGCAAGAAATAAAAAGAAATAGTGTGCTACAATAAAATAAAGTGAATATAATGATTTAAAATGTGTTCATTTTCTCATGAGATATAACAATGGATCAATGTGTAATGGTTACAAAAGGCAATAGTGAATGACTTGTCAGAAATATGATAAACAAAATAAAGAAGTGCTTGGAATAAAATGGATAATAGCTAATAAAGAGTGAAGATTCAAACATTTTAAGTAGAATGCATGTTATAGTGTTGATATACTTGGTAAATTGGAATTAGTATATACATCTGAAGAACAAACATAAGAATAGATAACATACAACCCTTATGATATTTTAGACAAGTATGAAATAAAAATCTGAATAATTATGATATATACCATGGCATAAAAAAGGCTGGAAAAATGGTGATATTGTGATCATGAGTAATGAACCATTACCAAATCAACTAACATGTTATATATACAGGATGTTTCAGAATTTAACCAAACAACTTTAAGGGGTTATGGAGGGATTTTCAGGGGACAATTCAAGATAGGACACTTATGTTCTCAGAGGATATGATTTTGTGCAATAAGCCAAAGTAAATTTAGACCATTATACCACTGATACCCCTTCAGTGGTATATGGGTGCATTTGCTACACTACCAGTAAGTGTACATGTGTAGCTCAATGGAATGTAAGGAGTTGTTAAGCCAATGACAATAGGCTCTAAGTGTGAGCCATGCTGAATATTTCTTTTGAATTTATTTTTGTTCTTCAAATTGTTCATTGGGAAGAATTTGGAATACTGTACTCTTCATTTGTTATTACTGTGGCTGTTAAATTTAATCAAGCAAATCGAATGAATCAAATGAATCTTGAACAAGAATTTACAACATAAGGTAATGCTTTAAACCTAGACTTGATATGTAATAAAAATCCTTTATTGGAGATGACTATAAAAATGGCTTTACCATAATCTGAGAATGATACATTATTGTACTTACGAATTGAAAAAATGTGCTGTTCTGGAAAAGGAATAAGTGTGTAAGGCAAATAACAGTTACATTCTTGCTTAAGCTTTATTTATTCACTACCAGGAACCCTAAAAAGAAGTTTTCTTCAGATATATGGAAACAGTGAGCATTCCCATTTTCCTTGGACTTTCTTAAATATTTTCCTTTTGAGAAGCGGCAATGAATCAGGAAATAGCACTATACATTTGCATTAGGTGAACTACACTTATGAAAGTGTTCTGATGTTGGTAGTTTCATTAGCTATGGAGAAGTAGTGCTGTATTTGATTCCCTCTACAAACTAACTTTTCTTTTCACTTTTATGTTTAAAATTAAAGGTGTGTGGATGTGCATATGGTAATGGTAATTTTAATATCTGAATATTGCAGAAGAAATAATGGTTAGCTTTAGTATAGTCCTCTGCATACATGGTTTAGTCGTGCAATGTTTAAACATGTGCTCAAAAATTCATGCATTATTCTTGTTCATACAGTGCAGTTGCAATTCCTAGATGGCTGGTCCTTTCTGTAGATCATTGTGCTATTTGTTAAACATAGAAATTAATTAATTATAGAAAAGTTATAAAAGAAGCGGGAGTAAGCATTCTGTTATATGGATACAAGAAATAATTAGAAAATGATATAGCATATACATTTTAAACAATACAACAATAATATGGGGTTGGTCTAATACAATTGTGGTGCACATTCATAAAAAGGGAGGTGCTTTCATAGGTGTATATCACTTACTGCAGAAGTGTAGTGCTATTTCTTAATTTTTACTGCTTCTCAAAAGGAAAATATTTAAGAAAGTTTATAAATGGGAATGCTGACTGTTTCCATATTGCTGAAGAAGAAACTCTTTGTGCTTCCAGGAAGTGAGTAAATAAAGCTTAAGCAGGAATGTGACTTACTTGTCCTACACACCCATTTCTTTTCTAGAGCTAACAGCACATTCTTTCAGTTCATAAGCACCATACTGTATCAGTCCTTGGTCATGGTAATGCTATTTTTATAGTCGTTTCCAGTAAAGGATTTTGATTAAATATGTCCAGGTTAAAAAAAGTACCTATCTTATGCTGTACATTAAATTCATTTTATTTGTTTAATTTGCTTGATTACATTTAACAGCAGCAGTAATAACAAATGGAGAGTACAGTATTCCAAACCCTTCTCAATCAGCAATTTGAAGAACAACAATAAATTAAAAAGGAGAAAGAAAAAATAGAAAAAAAGATATTAATAAATTTTCAACAAAACTTGAACTTGGAACCTATTGTTTTTGGCTTAACAACTCCCTACGTTGTCACTGAGCCACACATCTACAATTATGGGGCAGTGTAACAAATGCGTCCATTTACCATTAAGGTGGCATACAGATCCAAATTTGCTTTGGCTTATCACACAAAACCATGTGCTCTGAGGCAGTAAGTGTCTTATCTTGAATTGTTCCTCCGACATCCCTCTATAACCCTCTAAAGTTTTTTGATTGAATTCTGAATTGAATTATAAAATATGCTAAGTTAACACAGGTCAAACATACAATACATAAACATACCAACATAAAAGGGCAAAATCATAAAATAGTAGTTTGTAGCAGTATATATAAGGCCAACAAAAAATATTCCGTGAACATGTTTATTGTTTATACAAATATAATTTGTAACTTAAAAAACTTCACTTATCTTTTAAGAAATGATGACCGTATTTCTTACAAATTGACTAGGATTACGATTTTTTAAAAGATAAGTGAAGTTTTTTAAGTTACAAATAACTATATTTGTATATATTTGTTTGCTTCACTGTTAATAGCTTCATATTTTACGTATTTATTAAGTTGATTGTTATAGATTTAATACTTGAATATGATTGTTATTTATTTGACTGATACGATTGGTGGGATGGTTATTTTTTGTTTATTTATAGATGTATATTTCAATGGCACTTGTTTGGATTTATAAGCAAAATTATCATACATAAATAATTAAAAAATAACATGGCCAACCATTATTTATCTATAGAGAAAATATCTTGCATTTATCAGTATAAGCTAGGAAAATAAAAGTCAGAAATCTTATTGATGTATTGCCATGAAGAATATAGTTATGTACACAAAAACTTTTCTGAGATAAGATAAGATTAGATTTTGTCGTTAAGCTAAGTATAGCAATAGACTGTGTCAAAAAATATTTACAATAATATATACAATGATAAGGAATAAAATAATAAACATGGTATTTACAATGAGATACAGTATTCATGAACTTAAACTAATTATGGAAATAAAAGACACATACATAGCATCTAAAATATATATATATGAAAAGCCTCCTATTACTCTTACTTAAAACTAATATTACAGCTAAGCATAGATGCATATTGGTGATTCAGTAAAAGAGTTTAAAACCACTTGTATATGTGTAAGAAACCATAACTGGTTTATCATATATACTACAAGGTACTTTACCTTTTGGGCATTGCTAACATTCAGGATATTCTGGACATATGCACACTTGATAACTTAGTAAGTTATTCAAATTAAGTAAAACGTTATGTATTTTGTATTGTAAATCGTACATTTTAAAAATTTAACTACCAGGAATTTTCTAAGGATTAATAATTCAAATATGGCCCAATCTGTAGCCACAATTTGTAGACAACAAAATCTTGCTCAAATTTAGGAACACACAGAAGATTTATGATGCTTACAGCTATAAGGACTTAAGCCTAGGATGGTCACAAGAGTAAAACTTTCAGTCTCTTTAAATGAACTTTTGAAAAAACTGCAGCAGCAGTTAAATAATTAATTTTTATGATTAAGCACAGTGTATAATATAAACATAAAAAATAACATGCATGCATGGTGAAAGAACTAAATGAAGCAGCTTGAAACTATAAAATAATTATTTTTATCAGTCAAAAATGTATCAATCATGGAAATCGTCGCCAGAATATAATTTATTTAATCTGCAATTGATTACTTACATATCCCTCTTATCATGATATTGAAATATGTATTCATGCAGCTCTTCCTAGTTGAACTCTGTATATATTCTGTTTCCTTTTTAATTACTAAACTACCTCTGCTACTGTAATGTTAAGTTACCAGACATTATTGTTGTTCAATTTCCCAGGTTTTCTTTAAATTTAAGTTTTATGTGAATAACTTCCTTTAACTTCTGTGGTCTAATAGTAGCATTGACATGAGAAACAACTCATTGATGGTAGGTAGGTTCCTTTGGTGTTAAATAATTTTATTTACACATGTAATACTCCTGCTGTCACTCTTACACTCACAAACTGAGTGGAGAGTTATAGTTATAGAAACATTGGCCTGCCCCAGTTGAGATTTGAACCTCTAACTCGAGTTGAAAAGCTCTAGAATGCCACTAGAATGTGACTTTATGGGTTCATGAAATAAAAAGTCCAGGTAACAAACACAAAAAATTGCACTTTATTTCTGTAGAAATACGTTTCGTACACATACACAAAACAACATACAAGGTCAACAAACACAGCCGCTTACCCGCACAAGTTCAGTTACCGACTCACTCATCTTTGTCGGGCCGGCTGCCTTTTTATAGTTTACCAACATTCCAGAAATTTCTCAAACAATCGAGAGCCACTAGAACAAAGGCGAACTCTAGAGAAATCCGTCTCTTCCCCCCGCCCGCCGTTTTGGCGAGCTTTTATCTACACATGGCACTGCGCATTCCTTTGATCTTGTTGCCCGCGCCGCCTCCAATCAACAATGGCCTGGCGGCACTGCTCCCTCCTTAGTGCTGGTTGTCCCGAACAGCACTATTGTAACGGGCCAGACGATCCAGGTGTACCACCAACATCTTCCCTCGGGGCACCTTCTGGATGCGGTAGACCACGTCGTTAATCCTCTTCACCACCCGGTACGGTCCTTACCATGGTTGTTGAAGTTTCGAGCGGCGTCCCTTGGTCCGGTTCGGGCGGTAAAACCAGACCAGGTCACCTAGCTGAAATCCTAGGCTATTGGCTTGCGTGTCGTACCGGGTCTTCATGCGGTTGCTCGCCATCTGGATGTTCTGGCGAGCCATCTCGTGCATGTCATGGAGGTGGTCCACCAGGCTCTCCCGACACTCGGTTGCTGGCTGTTTCGCTTCCGGAGGGCTCCCAAAAGCCAGATCACAGTGGAGGCGTATCTCTTGGCCGAGCATTAAGCTGGCGTCATCCCAGTGGTGTCGTGTGTTGTCGAGCGGTAAGCCAGCTAGAACAGTGGCACCTTGACTTCCCAGTCCCGCTGATGGCTGGCCATGACCTTCCTCAAGTGTTCTTCCAGGGTCTTGATGTACCTTTTGACCATGCCATCCGACTGGGGATGTAGAGGTGTTGTGTGGGTCTGGTTAACCCAACCCTTTCTAGTGCCTCCTTCATTAGGTTGGACTCAAAATTGGTACCCTGATCGCTGTGGAGCTCTAACGGCACTCCAAATCGGCAGAGCACTTGCTCCACAAGGCAGTCTGTGATTGTCTTTGCCTCCTGGTTCGGGGATGGCATACACCTCCGACCACCATCAGGTACTTGTTGCCACGGTCGGACACTGGGAATGGTCCAGCTATGTCGACGGCGATCCTTTCGAATGGCGCTCCGACGTTGTACTGCTGCATGCGACCCCGGCTCCTAGTCTGGGGGCCGCGACTCGCCGCGCACACATGACATTGACGGCACCATCTCTCAGCGTCTTCTCGGAGCCTCAGCCAGTAGTAGCGCTGTCGGAGTTTGTCGATCGTTCGGTTTGCTCCCAGGTGTCCTCCTGAAGTACCGCCGTGCACTTCCTCCAAGACTTCCGGGACCTTGCTTCGGGGAAGTACCAATCGCCATTAGGCGATTCCCATACCCGGAACAGCACGCCCTCTCTTGTCTTTAGTGAGTCCCATTGGGCCCAGTACGACTTGTAGGTGGCGCTCCTCGTTGCGATGTCCTCCCAGGTTGGACTTGTCCCTGCCTCCACTTCTCTCAAGAGTGGCCCCAAGTCTCCGTCCGCCAGCTGTTCCCTCCTCAGGCCTGCGCTATCCCAGCCATCTGCAGGAACTGCCGTGACCACTCGGACAGCTGCGGCACGCTCCTTCTCTTCCACTCGTGTGCATTGGCCGCACTCCTCTGGGCAGGTTCTTCGGGACATTGCGTCTGCGTTACCGTGGCTCTTCTCTCTACGATGTTCAGAGGTGAAGTCGTACTCCTGCAGCCTCTGGACCCAACGTGCCGTCTGGCCTTCCAGATTCTTAAAGCTCAATAGCCAGGTTTGGGCGGAATGGTCAGTCCTCAGCTGGAATGGCTGACCGTACAGGTACTTGTGGAAGTGTTCAAATGTGTTTACTACCTCCAGTAATTCTCGCCGGGTGACACAGTAGTTCTCTGCCTTGGATAGCGTCTTGCTGTAGTAGGCTATCACCCGCTCATGGCCGTCCTGGACTTGGGATAGGACGCCTTCAATGCAATGATCGCTGGCGTCAGTGTCCACGATGAAGGCGCCGCCTGGTTGTGGAAATCCCAAAATTGGATCAATGCACAGGGTCTTCTTCAGGTGCTGTCATCCGTCCACACGTAAGGTCGGTGTTCCTCTATCAGGCGGGTGAGGGGTTTGACGATGTTGGAGAAATCCTTTATGAAGCGACGGTAATAACTGCACAGCCTTAGGAAACTGCGCAATTCCCTCTTATCCTTTGGTCGAGGCCAATCTCTCACGGCCTGTGTCTTCTCCGGGTCTGTGGTCACTCCGGTTGGTGAGACTATGTGGCCCAAGTAGTTAACTTCTTTGCAGAATAGCTGGCACTTCTTTGCATTCAGCTTCAAGTTGGTTGCCTGCAGTCTCTGTAACACCTTGCTCAAGTTGTCGAGATGGTCTTCGAACGTCTTGCCGACGATGATGATGTCCAGGTATAGCAGGCAGGCGTCATAAGTCAGCCCTCTCATCACTGATTCCATTAGGAGTTGGAAGATAGCTGGTGCGTTGCAGAGGCCAAAGGGCATAACTGTAAACTTACAAAGCCCTTGGCCTGTCGAGAATGCAGTCTTTTCCTTGTCTCGCGGGTCTAGAGTCACCTGCCAGTAACCCGACTTCAGGTCCAGGGTCGAGAACCACTGTGCACCAGCTAGCGTGCCCAGGGTGTCGTCAATCCGGGGTAAGGGGAAACAGTCCTTCCGGGTGACGGCGTTCAGCTTCCTGTGGTCCACGCAGAAGCGTAGCTCGCCGTTCTTCTTTGTCACCAGAACTACAGGGGAACAACAAAGGCTGTCAGACTCTTCAATCACTCCCCTGGATTTCATGTCATGTACCATATCCCGTACCGCCGCTTTTTTCGCCAGCGGAACGCATCTAGGTGGTTGCCGAATAGGCCGGTGTCGATGCGGTGGAGCACGCGGTCCGTGCGGCCTTAGTCACTGTCGCCTTGGCTGAAGACGCGCTGGTGTCTCCTCAGCAGCTGTCGAACTTTCTCCAGCTGTTCTGCGGTCAGGTGGTCGGCCGCCCTCTCCAGTAAGCCTTCCAGCCGGAGTCCCAGGTGTTGCATCGGCACTGGCTCCTGTGTCTTGTCGATTGCGGTTACGCTGACCACGGGCTCGCTTTCCGGCCTGGACGTCGTGATCGGTGTCTGCCAGTTTGAGCAGCCTCACTGGCACTTCCTCTTGGCACGGCAATAATGTCCTGGCTACACAAAGTCCGTGCACATGCGTCTTCTGGTCCAGCATCATGTTCTTCGTCCGCTGGCCTTTCAGTCGCGCCGTCACCACCACCTCGCTTCTCGCGGGGACAACGTCTTCCTTCAGGACGACCCTGCAAATTCCATGGCTCTCTTCGGGCTACCGGAGTATCAGCTCTTCTCCTTTGAGTCGCGGGACCTTCCTGCCGACGTCGACCGTCGTCTCGTGGCTCCTGAGGGCATCCAATCCCAGTATCACCTCAGTCACCTTCGCGACGAACACCCACAGACGTACGGTACTCCTTCCCCACAGGCAAGGTGTCGCTCGATGCCGTCACAAGCTAGTGTGTTCGGCTCGGCTTCCTCGTCTGCAAACCCTTCGCCACGTCAGGTCTGATGGTCACGGCCGCCCCGGTGTCCACCAGCACGCGGCACGGCTTTTCTCTTACCCAGCCGTCCGCGATGAGGCTGTCATCCATATGCCGGCTGACGGCGCGCAGTGTCACTCGAGGGGATGGTGGTGATGGCGTCGACGTGTCCCTCTCCACGACGGCCCTTACTCGTTTTATGGCTTCTCTTCATGGTGTGGGCAGTCTTTCTCCAGGTGTCCCGGCTGTCCACACCTCCAGCATAGGCCACTTGGTCTTCGCCGGCGTCCCTCGGCTGGTTTTCTGTCTTCGGTGTAGCGGACACTCCTCATTTTCGACGTCAGGATAGCTGTCACCTTGGCCGCCTCCATCCTTAATGCTGCCGTTAGCGCCTCGTGGATGGTTTTGTAATCGCCGAGCATTAGACGCTGACGAATCTCCGTTTCTCGTACCCCGTCGACAAAGGTGTAGGCAGCCTCTCGGGATACGAACTCTGGTGGGAGGTCGAATAGGGCTTTGCTGGCCAGCAGCTCAATTGTCAGGGCGAACTCCTGCAGCGTCTCCCTAGGCTGCTGTGACCTTGACTTCAGCTGGCTGCGGTACGCTGCGGCTAAGCGGTGATTTCCAAAGCGATTCTCCAGGGCCTTCCAGATTTCCTTGGGCGCCGCCGCTGTCTGGACCGCGTTCAGGACTTCTACGGCCCGTCCCTGGAGACTAGCTATTAGCTGTGCGGCCTCTGCCTCTGGTGACCACTTGTGTTTTGCCACCGTGTCGAATTGACGGCGGAAGACTTCGAAAGTTGTCGCGCAGTCGTATTTAGGAGGTTTGACGCGCGCAGATGTTGTGTCGCGTCCCGGCGCGTTGGCCTTCAAGTCCTTCAATTTTCTGCCGACGATGCCCTCTACCATGGGGTTCAGGGACTCTGTGTTACTATCGGCCTTTCCCTCCAGGTCGTGAACGCGGCTCGCCAGGTCTTCGACGCGCTCACCAAGCTCCGTGACGCCCTCCTTTACGTCGGCCAACTGCTCTTCAAACTTTGCGTCGAGGACCTCGTTTGCCGCTTTAATTTCCGTGATCAATTCGGTCTTCATTTCCTTCAGTTCCACGGCCAGGTTGTTATTTGCCGCTTCTGTTTTCGGAGCGAAGTTGTCTTTTGCTGCTTTCATTTCCGTCATCTTCTCCAAAATCTTTTCCAATGCAGCCTCCATGTCGTCGCACTTCTGACACCAATTGTGACTTAATGGGTTCGTGAAATAAAAGGTCCAGGTAACAAACACAAAAAATTGCAATTTATTTCTGTAGAAATACGCTTCGTACACATATACAATACAATATACAAGGTCAACAAACACAGCCGCTTACCCGCACGTGTTCATTTACCGACTCACTCATCTTTAGCGGGCCGGCTGCCTTTTTAAGTTTACTAACATTCCAGAAATTTCTCAAACAATCGAGAGCCGGCTAGAACAAAGGCGAACTCTAGAGAAATCCGTCTCTTCCCCCAGCCCGCCGTTTCGGTGAGCTTTTATCTACATAGGGCACTGGGCATTCCTTTGATCTTGTTGCCCGCGCCGCCTCCAATCAACAATGGCCTGGCGACAATAGCAATAGAGGCAGTTCAAAGATCATTCTTTTCTTTCTCTGGAGCTTATTAAATGAGTTATAATCTAAAGGTTACTTAACATAGTCTTAGCATCCTATGTATTTCGTTGTACCTGCAATAGAATTTGTTTGAAAACCATTTTTGGGAAGCATTTTCATGAATAACAGGAAGTAGAAAAAGCAAAATATTTAGTTATGAAAATAAATTATAATGGATAAAAGAAGTTTCTTGATTGGTAAACAAAGCTCCTTCCCTCCCACCCTCCCTCCAAGTGGTGTTCATGAATGTGTAATTTTGATTTAGTTGTTGCTTTATTATGATGTCTAGTAATATATGTTTTATTTTTCAGGTAGTTTTGCAGAATTTAAAAGAGAGATACATCGGCTCTTTCCTGTTATATATGATACAAAATTTCTAAGTTTTGAATTAAGGAGATTATTGAAGAAAGACGGTAAGAACATTTATTGTTTGCTAATTAAAATTGTATATTCTAACAGGTCCTTTTATATAAAGAAGTTTAATTGCCTATAGCAACACTCATTCATTTGCTGCCTTATTTGCTGATAAATTTTTCTCAATCATATGTAGTACACAAGATGCACATCGAGATGGCTTATCCTCATGCTACTGGATTAATGATAATGAAAACATTCTTGTATCTCCTAAGGGGAGCATAGGGCATCAGTAAATTTCCACTAACCGGACTCTGATGTGTGCCATTGTCTTGTTCTTAGTCCAGCCTTCCCTCCTTTCTCCATCACTTCTACCATGTATTTCTTGGTTTGCTTTGTCTCCTACTGTCTTTTGGATTCCTTTGTAGGATCTGTTTGCTATGTCTATCTTGCTGTAATGTATGCCCAATCCATTTCCATTTCCTTCAATGCACCTCAATGGGTGTTGGATTGGTTTTCTACTGGATTATTAGTCAGATGTGCTGCCTATTGTACTACAGAAACTAGTACCACTGTTTTTAAATAGAAAGGCAGAATTACAATGAAAAAATTCAATGTCATAACCAGATTTGAATCAGTTCTGATTTTAGCTTTCAAAGTTTGCCTTCACGTAATTTTTGTGTGTTGAAGCCTCTTGCTATTATATTCAGTGAAGATGAAAGTGAGAGATTTTGAAATATATCTTAGAATTTTAGTACACTGAAGTGAAATGTTGTGTTACAAATTGACTCAAATATTACAAAATAATTAAATTTTTGTAGCATTTCACGTATTTATGGAAACTATAGGAATTTTTGTTCACAAAAGTTTTATGTATTTAGCATATTGAGTGTAAATTAACAAATTATTGAGCAGTTCTACATGCTACAGACTGACATTCACATAACATTTTTCTCAATAAACCAATAAACCATCAATGTGATGGTTTTGGAATATGAATTTTGAACATAACATTCAGTAGAGAAAACAGGATTAAAATGATCACAAAAAAATAGTTCAAGATAAAATTTATACGAGATATTTATTCTCAAAGATTTTTTGCAGACTGACATTTTTGTCAACTCTTTTTACTGGTTAAATAAGCTAATTCTAAATTTTTTGAAGGTTTACTTTAAAAATAATTTTACAACAGCTCCATTTTTATGGGATGATTTTAGCTGTGGTAGAACTTTTTGAAAATTAAAATATTACAATTATCGGAGAAAGAAGGATCCAAAATGTGTTTGTTAAGAGACTGACCTCTCTCCATTACTACTGACATCCTTGAAATTACGCAATTGCACAAGAATAAAGCCAGTTCATAATTAAATTAAACCTAATTGAGACAACACATAAAGAAAAGAAAATACACTGCCTATTTATTTGTTTCATGATGTTTAAGTTCCTAAAGACTAATAATTGTTAATATTAATGCCAGTACTTTGGGATTACATACCACTAAATTCATGTAGTAGGTGCATGAAAAAAAAAATTTGTCTCTCTCACACTACAAATGAGTGGATGAGTCATGCCCATATACAGTTCTCCAAATCAAGTGCTTCAAAGACACACTGAGTCAACTTGCTTATTGTGTCAAAGGATACACATTGTGATGACACTGCAGGATTGCTAAATGCTCAGAATACTTGTTTGTTGATTTGCTGTCTTTTAACATAAGCATGATTTAGAAAGTATGTCAGCTTCTTGTGCAAATTTTCAAAGCTGTCAATAACAGATCCTTCTCATTGTTCAATCTGATCTCTTCCATTCTACATCATCCATTGATTTCACTGACATAGTGAATTAACCAGGTCATCTGTAAGCTCTGTTTCACTCAAGAACAGACCTTTTTTTGTAGCCTGACTCCATGCATTCCTCTGTATTCTGGTCACAAACCACTTCACATATAAATTAATGAAATTTAGTTTTAACAGGTGTTTGTTTACTGTTCAATGTAGCCAAAAGAAACATAATAGTTTCTAGTATAATTCATTTGCATACATTGTGTGGAATCTGAATGTTGGAGATACATTAACAGAATGTAAATCTGCAAACTTTGAAAAACTAATACACATCTTCGTTATTCTGTATAAATTGTGTACATGTGTCTTTTATTGTAACCAGCAAATATCTTATACAAACCACCAATTATCTTACGCAGAGTTCTTTGACTTCTCCATTAGGTAGACTCTTTTGAATGCATCACTACCTGGATGCTGATATAATATTGAATTATCAATGTGTGTGCATTGATGCTATTTTCCATGGCTTGCCAACAGTTAATCCTTCTCTTGTTGCTAAAGTCAGCAATCAATTATAATCTCTTCTGCTGAGACTTGGAAATTGCCTCTGCAGCACATTTTTTGCACTTTCCAAAATGCTGCCTTGATCTAAATGCTGTTGGAAGTATCAAAATAGCAGAGTGATCTTTCTTCCTGCTTTCTATGTATCTTGTTTCTGATTCACTGCATCTATTTCTACATTCTTTCTTTGCCTATCAGTTCTTTGCCTCTTTTAGTCTTGCTGTGTTCCGACCTATTTTCTGCATTTGCATCATTTTCTTTCATTTTGTGTTTTTCATAGTGAATTTGTTACCTTAGACACTGCCTATATTCATGTTCTCTTTCTCCTGTTGGTTTAGTCATGTTTTCAAAATGCTTGCTTCAGCACTGTGAAGCTCTATCAACTTAGAGCAACAGGAAGCAGCTGGAGCATGGAAGTCAGTCTATAATGACACTATTCCTGGAAATCTATTCATTTTAGAAAAAAATGCTCAGAATACTTGTTTGTTGGTAATGTGATGCTAACATAGGTTCTGGAAGGAAATTTTAATTGCTAATATATTTTACCATCTATGGCATTTAGCATTACAGACTGACAGTGATATTCAGTGTGTACAAAAGAAGGTATAAACCTGTTTAAAAATATTTATATTTGGTAGTGCATATTATTTTTAATCAATGACAAGCTACTGTCTTGTCATTAAAAAAAAGGGGGGGGGGGGAATTGTAAATTCTAACATTTGATGCCTACAACTGATACCTAAAAAGTGGTTGGTTGGTGTCTAATGTTAAGCAGTTGGCAATGAAGCCATTTGCTTTCTTGCACTCCAGTATTTTAATATTGTGCTATGTGGACTAAAGGTTGGGCAGCGGGGTAGGGGGTTTTCATCCATATCTTATTGAAGTGTACAGAAAGGACACAGAAGAGATCTCACTATACCAATCCTGAATAAATGTTTATTGAGACAGTCATGGCCTATTAGAAGTCTAAAAGTTGCTTCAGAGGATTTTCTTGGTAGTTTATTGATTCTAGTCATACTGTTACATAACTTTTCCCATAGTTTTTCTTTTGTTTGTGATATATTAACTTCTTTAATTTTTTAATTATATGTTGGTATAATTGATATTTTGATAGCGATAACTTAGAGATTCAAATCAATTTGACAATTTTTTGCTAGAAAGTCAGCTGTCATTACCATGTATTCCACAGTGTGCTGGTATCCATTGAAGTATTAATATTTTATTTAAATTAATTAGGTGTTACATCAGATGTTATGGATATTATAGCTGCTTTAGAGTCAGATAATAATACAACTTCTTCAGATTTATTTATATGATATGGAAGATTTTGTACAAGTCGTGCAATGGTTCTTGAATAGTGACCTTCAATCATAGAACAGTAAGCGAGCCCATATTTAGCCTTCTTTCTCTTCTATCTCCTTCCTTCTCATATATTCAGCACACTTATCACTCTTGTTACTTGATGCAATATGCTGTGTGAATCGTCTGCACCCCGAGTACAGTTGACTGTAAAGTATTGTGACACTGTTATATATATATATATATATATATATATATATATATATATATATATATATATATATATATATATATTGTGACTTTGTGGGTTCGTGAAATAATAAAACAAGGTTACGAAACACAAAACTACACTTTATTTTCCTCGAAATACACTCGTCACATCACAATTTTTCTAGCTAACCTCAAAACTGTTTATTTTACCTTACAACTACCCTCATCTGTCTCTCACTTCCGGTAACGATCGGCCATCATTTTTCATCGGCTTCGCGAGCCTACCACCAGGGTGACACTGCTCCCTCCTCAAGGCTGGTTGTCCCGAACAGCGCCTTCGTAGCGGGCCAGGCGATCCAGGTGTACCACCAACATCTTTCCTCGCGATGTTCCGAGGTGAAGTCGTACTCCTGCTGCCTCTGAACCCCACCTGCTGTTTGGCCTTCCGGTCGCGCCTGCGCCGTCACTATCACTTCGCTCCTCGCGGGGACAACCACGTCTTCGCTCAAGACGACCCTGCCAATTCCAAGGCGCTCTTCTGGTTGACGGAGTATAACCTCTTCTCCGTTGAGCCTCAGGACCTTCCTGCCGACGTCGACCGTCGCCTCGTGGCTCCTGAGGGCATCCAGTCCCAGAATCACCTCCTCAGCCACCTTCGCGACGAACACCCACAGACGCACGGCACTCCGTCCCAAGTTCAGCTCCAGCAGGGCCTCCTTCTGCACAGGCATGGTGTCGCCCGATGCCGTCACAAGCTGGTATGGTCGGCTCGGTTTCCTCGTCGGCAAACCCTTCGCCACGTCAGGTCTGATGATGGTCACGGCCGCCCCGGTGTCCACCAGCACGCGGCACGGCTTTCCTCCTACCCAGCCGTCCGCGATGAGGCTGTCATCCATACGCCGGCTGACGGCGCGCAGCGTCACTCGAGGGGATGGTGGTAATGGCGCCGACGTGCCCCTCTCCACGCCGGGCCTTACTCGTTCTTCCCGCTGCCCTTCCTGGTGTGGGCAGTCTCTCCGCAGGTGTCCGGGCTGTCCACACCCCCAACTCAGGCCACTAGGTGTTCGCCGGCGTCCCTCAGCTGGTCTTCTGTCTCCGGCGTAGCGGACACTCCTCGTTCTCGACGTCGGGATAGATGCTACCTTGGCCGCCTCCATGCTTAATGCCGCTGTCAGCGCCTCGTGGATGTTTTTATAATCGCCGAGCATTAGGCGCTGACGAATCTCCGTGTCCCATACCCCGTCGACAAAATTGTAGGCGGCTTCCCGGGATACGTACTCCAGTGGCAGGTCAACCAAGGCCTTGCTAGCCAGCTGCTCAATCGCTATGGCTAACTCCTGCAGCGTCTTCCTCGGCTGCTGTGACCTTGCCTTTAGTTGGCTGCGGTACGCTGCGGCTAAGCGGTGGTTCCCGAAACGATTCTCCAGGGCCTCCCAGATGTCCTTGGGCGCCGCCGTCGTCTGCACCGCGTTTAGGATTTCCGCGGCCCGTCCCTGGAGGCTGGTTATTAGCTGTGTGGCCTCCGGTGACCATCTGTTGTGCTTGGCCACTGTGTCGAATTGGCGGCGGAAGACCTCGAATGTTGACGCGCCGTCATATTTCGGAGGTTTGACGCGCGCCGATGTTGTGTCGCGTCCCGGTGCGTCAGCCTTCAAATCCTTCAGTCTCCTGCCGACGACGTCCTCCACCATGGCTTCAGGGACTTGACGCTGCTGTCGGCCTTTCCCTCCAGGTTGTTTACGCAGTTCGCGAGGTCTTCGACGTCTTCAACCATGGCGTTCAGGGACTTGGCGTTATTGTCGGCCTTTTCCTCTAGGTCATTGAAGCGGTTCGCCAGGTCCTCGACGCGCTCGTCCACTTGGCCCATCCGCTTGCCCAGCTCCGTCACG
This sequence comes from Mantis religiosa, assembly GCA_030765055.1. NCBI lineage: Eukaryota > Metazoa > Arthropoda > Insecta > Mantodea > Mantidae > Mantis > Mantis religiosa. The sequence continues at coordinate 123,633,941 of CM060949.1, read as the reverse complement.
TCATCCCTCACGCCGGCCAACTGTTCCTCAAATTTGGCGGCGAGGACCTCGTTCGCCTCCTTCATTTCCGTGGCCAGACTGTCGTTCGCTGCCTTCATTTCTGTGGTCAATTCGGTCTTTATTTCTTTCAACTCTGCGGCCAGGTTGTTATTTGCCGCTTCTGTTTTTGTTGTTAACTCGTTCATCTTCGCGGCCAAGTTGTTATTTGCCGCTTCCGACTTCGCTGTTAATTCGTTCATCTTCTGCAAAAGCATTTCCAATACCGATTCCATGGCCATAATCTTCGGTGATGTTGTTATCCCGCTTCCTGACACCAGTTGTGACTTTGTGGGTTCGTGAAATAATAAAACGAGGTTACGAAACACACAACTTCACTTTATTTTCCTCGAAATACACTCGTCACATCACAATTTTTCTAGCTAACCTCAAAACTGTTTATTTTACCTCACAACTACCCTCATCTGTCTCTCACTTCCGGTAACGATCGGCCATCATTTTTCATCGGCTTCGCGAGCCTACCACCAGGGTGACTATATATATATAATGTCTTCTGTAATTTCAAAGTTAAAAGGAATTTCATTGCCAAACTGAGGTGATTGCTAATGTATATGAATATCTCGAGGAAGAGACAATGCATAAGGATCGCTAAATATTCTCTAAGTATTTCAGAGTAATTAAGAAACTGTAAGGAAGAGCTATAAATCACAGCAGAAAACTGAAGACTTTTATGAAGAAATGAATATTGAGTATTATGTTAAGTAGCTATGCACAATGTAAAATCCAAATTTACCCCCTCACTTGGTGCTAGTAATAGATACTGATTCTTACCATAGTACCTGAAACTTCAAGTTCGTTAATAAGATAAATGTTTTATTGGTTACAAAATCACAGTATTCCGTTTGATGAAAATAGCACCAAAACAAAATTGTATGTAATCGTAAAATCTATTTGTAGTCGGTTTACTGACACTCCTCACTTAATTTTTTATATTATTGAGGGACTAGTTTCAAAGGCCATTGCATCCATTTTCAACCTCTCTCCAACTAGCATCTGTTGTCTGCTCTCCTCTCTAGTGGTTGAAGTATGAACTTCTTTGTCAAATTATCTACTGGTGGGATGTCAAAGTTCATTACGCGATCCTTATTTTTCCATATGGATATGTTCTCCCATGTTGTTTGTTTATTTTGGTGTATCACTCCTTTTAATCATAACTTGTTAAAATTTGTAGAGTAAATACTGGGTTAGTTTTTACAGCTCCAGTTATTAGACAAAAAATTGATCTTGAAGAATATCAAGTTTTCCACATTTGCAGTTATTAATATTTCTTCACAATATTTAAATGTCGGTTTAATATAAATCGTATAAAAAGTGTTTGAAGCTTGTGTAGTGCTTCCCCATAATCTCTTTAATAATGATAATTTTCTCTTAGTATTTTTGCATATATTATCAATGTATTTTTTCCATGTTTTGTATAAAAAACGATACCTAAATATTTGGCTTCACATGTTCCTGCAAGAGTTTTTCCTTCTAGTTGAAACAAAATATTTAATGATTTCTGTCTTAATGTGAATAGTTGATAGAAAATATCTACTTTAATGTGATTTACATTTTGTTTTGCATTCACCAAGATCTTTAGCTTTAAATTACCTTATGCATTGCAATTGTGAACATTTTACTATTGAATAAGGTACTTCTGAGTATGAGAAATCATATGCCCTTTCTTAATATATTAAATTAAATTTTTACCTCTTGAAATGACATTTCTGTTGAATTGCTCTATACAGGTTCTTGTGTATTAATTCTTCTTTCTCAATACCTGTTTATACATTAGGTTTGGAAAATTGATTTGGATATGCAAATATCTGGGACTTGAACCATTGAAAACCGTGATGCATGCTTAGGTCGCTGGTTTTTCATATTTGATTCAACTTTACAAATACTTTGGTATTTTATATTTAGAATATACAAGCTGTTTGTGAATATATTGCATAGTGAAATTTTGATTAATAATTTTCTTTCTGCAGAAGTGTGGGAGTCAAACGCATTAGGTGTACTTTATAACTACTTCAGAGAAGGAAGGGGAAGGAATATTGTGCTTTTTTCACCAGATATACAGCTTCAGGGAAGTGATGACAGTAATAGTATGTATCTAGACCTAATTATTATTGTGATTAAAATTATGATTAAAAGTGTTGCTAAAAGTGAAGCATATTTCATACTAAAAGACTTATTGACTTATTAAAAGACAATAAGCCTTCTAATATAATCTTATGGTGATGTTTTCAAGTTTTAAGTGTGCTGCTCAGTTAAGTTAGGAAAGTTCAGATACTAGCAAAGTATATAATATTAAATATAGTGTAATGAAGTATAAATACATCAGGCACTCGCTGCTTAATAACCTTACTTTTGTTTTGTTCAATTTAGTGGCTTACTGAGCAGTAGTTATTTCTTTCCATTGACTCTTCTCTTTTATTCTAAGTTTCACAATTTTGTATTGGACAATATTTATTTGAATGACATTAACAATTATTATATTATTCCTCTGATGTCCGATTTCACCAACAGATGTTAGACTTAACACAGCTGTTAGTCTGTTAATCTGTTTAGTAATAGTTATAACAAAAATTGCATTTCACAAACAAGTGTTAGCTTAACTCTTGTGTTAAATCTCTTGTTAACCTAACAAGCCATATTTCTGTTTTAAGTCATTAACAAACGTATAATTGTCAAGATGGCAGGCTTGAAGCACCTTTTGATGTTGATTTGCTATATTTAGGCCATCTAAATGGCATTCATAACAGAGAATGGCCTATGAAGAGAAATTATTTTGAGGAGCTATCAGAAGATTTTCTATGGAAGTATAGACTGTTGTTATGAAGGTTACTGAGGAAGTACAACGGAGGTTAGAACATGCATTGAATAGGAATATGCCGATCTTGCCTTTGCTTCAAGTATTAGTAACTTTTTTATTTTATAATTACTGAATTCTGAGGATAGTACCCTGTCCACCTCCCGTCTTAAGGCGTTCAAGTCTCTCGTTGCTTCTGTCTTTCTTTGCAACTCATTTTAAATTTAGTAATATTGATGAAGTTGCTTGGTACTTCTGGTTGTGATATTTGAGTTCAAATTAAACTCTTTTCCAATCTTTTCCCATGTCACATCTTTCACTTTCACATTTACCACATCCATCCTATTATTTACCACAATATCCTTATATTTAGGTACTAATTCAATTAAAAATTCTTTCTCAATTGATGAGAAATTTGTCTTATAGCTTCTCTTGATTTTGTTCACCTGCCATTTTTTCAGCTGTATGTAAACGAAAATAAAAACAAAAACACATCGCAGTACGTTCAGAAAATACTATAACTAATCAGAAAATAATACGATTCATCTACAGCCATCTATATATGTAATATTTACAAGACTCATTGTTAACATGTGTTTGTTAACATTTGTTAACTTACAGTTTAACGTACAGGCTGGTTAATCTACCCTTAAACAAGATGAAATATATCAAAGAGTACAATAATATAATTCGCATTGCAGAATAAAATGGATTCAGGTCTGAATTGGTCAAAAAGAAAATTGATAAACTCAAAAGACAAGGATGCAAACAAGTAACTATTCTTTTCCCAGTCAGCAATAAAACTTCATACAGAAAATTTACATATCATCCCAGAGCTAATACCTTTTCCAAAAAGTCTTTAAAGAGCACAACATACTTTGCACCCACAGAACAAATTCAGTGGAAAATGCCTTTGGAATCATATAATATAAAGGAAATACCCACAGACAAAAAAATCAGGTGTATACCAGATAAACTTCAAAGTCTGTGATAACTTTTACATTGGAAAGACTAAAAGGAATTTGAACATTAGGCTTAAAGAGCATTTTAGGAACATCAGGAACAAAGAAATAGATAAATCAGCAGTAGCATACCATTTTTGGAATGATAATCATGATATAGAACGTGAAATCCACTTATTAAAAAGTGTTCAGGGTCCAACTGCATTAACCACGTGGGTTAATTTCATGAAGAAATATGAAAGAAAACTGTTCAATTTCGTCAACACCTTTGAAGAGAACCCAAACTTCAAGTTCATCAAGGTACTGACAGAGACGTCCTTATTGCCTCCAAGAGTTCACCAAACCAACACTCAGTAGTCGACATTAGCCGAAGATGTTAGGAAGGTCCTAATGAAACACGTTCTAGGTAAATACTACCAATAAATGGAGCATTGTGTACTAGTTTGACTCAAAATTATATTAAGTTCATTGCCTGCATTAGTATTTTTGATCTATTTTGAACTTCTGGTTTCCAAATTTCTCCTTTGATTCCATTTATTCCACATGCCTTTTAGCTGTTAAATTCTTAATTTTGCTTTAGTTTTTATAATGAGACCTTAATGACTTCTAAGATATGTGCTTTTACAAGCATTACTAAAATGAATTGTCATACAGAGTGATGTAATTAGTTCAGTACACGATTTTGTGTGCTCAATACTGATTATAGATGATATTTAAGTCTACTTAAGTCAATAGTCACATCAGCACATTTGCCAACATCATAAAAACAATAAAAATTATTATTTTAAAATTACTTTATTAATTTTAGCATATTTATGACAGTTTCATGAGAATATTGAGCAAATGTTCTTTAGTGTAATAGATGAACAAACATTAACTGTTTGCCTGACAGCTGAAGATGTTTAAATCCTAAAGTGGCTTGGTAAATTATATAGAAAGAAAGAATGGAGGGAGGGGGGAAAGCTAGGATGGAGTGAAGGAGAGAGATAGAGGGAGAAGAGATGAAAGAGAGAGAGAGAGAGAGAGAGAGAGAGAGAGAGAGAGAGAGAGAGAGAGAGAGAGAGAGAGAGAGAGAGAGAGAGAGAGAGAGAGAGAGAGAGAGAGAGAGAGAAAAGGAGAAGTAAAAAGCGAGGATAGTGATGGAAAGCAAGCTGAGAGAGGGAGGGAAGGAGAGTGATATCAAGAGTGAAGCAAAGAGATGAGAGGGAGAAAGGGAATGCAAGAGGGAGGGTGGTGAACATGGACTGAAAGAGGTAGAGAGATGGAGAGCAAGAGAGAGTGTGGGAAGAGAGAAAGAGAAGAAATGTGAGGAAGAGTGGGAATGTGGGAAAGGTTAGAGAGGAAAGGGAAAGAGGTAGGCCTTCACCCTTTCATTTATCATCCAATATGACTTAAGTTGGAAGATGTTAATTTTTTTTTTAGGAAAAAAAAAAGACACTCACAGATATGCAGAGCAATTATGTCAGTCTAATCTTACTTTATGTGTCACCAACTTGCATTGCTTAAACTTTTTGATGCACACAAATGTTTTGTTTTTATACTGTTCCACTTGATGACTGACAAAACTCCCATACTCACTGGTTAACTTACAACTAGCAATTGAACTGAATTGAATAGTGCAGACCGATTCAAAAATGCTCTTCTCTTATGATTGACTGAGGCTGGTTTTTGCAACTCCTTTAATACTCTGCTGATAATGCAAGAAATGTATAGAAGCCAAACTCCTTTGAGTTGAACTAACATTGTCAAATTTTCCAGAAATCTGGAAATTTGATACTCTGGAAAACATCCAGTGCAGTAATAAACTCACACTTCCAACTTCGTGATTGAGCTAGTGCCTGTCTTTGAATGTTCTAGTTTTTTGCTTCACTAAGTCTGCAAACAACAAAGATAGTGGAATGGTTGACTCTTGCTCAACTCCCCTAAAGCAGTACTCACTGCCGCCTTGACAACATGAATGTCATATTTAAGATACATTTTCAGTTTTTGCACAATATTATATCACTAATATAAGAATATTTTCAGACTTACTAAATCATTTAATTACACTGGTGAACAATGAAAATGTTAAATAAATAATTTCTGCTGATTCTTACATATTTGTATGTGCCAAATCCAAAAATCAAGTTAGAAATGCTCCATCACCCACCAATTTTTTGTAATATTAAAAAAAACTGTTATGATTATTAGCATAGGGTGGTAAATTGCTGATTAAAAGAAAGTAGTTTTATCTTATTAGGTCAACAAATACGGCAACAAATGACATATTTGCTTTAGGTGATTGTTATCTGTCACTTCAGAAATGACAGTGTCCAACAATGAGCCTCTCCAAAACTATGCTTTTACCGTCCAGGTTACTAAACAACAGCAGGCAAGGAAGGTTTGTTGCAGATACAAACTGTCCTGCATAGTTGCCAAATGAGTAGAAGCTAATAGAAGCTAATCCTGTGTGTTCTCAGTTGTAAATTAACAAGTGTAGTGTTTCCAATAGTGTTTTCTTAAGCATTGGAAATTAGGAGGATAAATATCCCGCAAATGTGTAAATGATAAAAACAATTTTTGTTACATTTGTGGTGAGCTCACTTTAAAAGCACAGATGTGAAATTTGACTTCTTGAATAGAAAGATCCTATGAGTGTTATTTTAACAGTAAAATTGATGAGAATAAGTTTTAGGCTCCAGAAATCTGTTGTGCCAAATGTACAACACTATTAACCGGCTGGTTAAGAGGGAGCCGTTATATACCTTTTGCAGTTCCTATGATATGGTGGGAACCTAAGGATCATATAACAGACTGCTACTTCTACTTGACAAATATATCAGGAATAATTTTAGTTAATTCATGGAAATTAATCATTTCTTCACACTAGCCATATATAGGATAAAGTTTTTGATAGAGCAACATGAAAAATTCTATGTCATGGCCGGAATTTTAAATAAATCCAGCAAACCAGGAGATCCGTGGTTCAAATCCCGGCCATGTCATTGAATTTTTCATGTTGACTCTATATATATCTGGAATAAGTTCCAAATCCAATCACTGTGTTAAATATCCATCTTTGGATTCAGCAATTCGACCAGTGCCTCATTGACATGGCTTCCCGTAAAAGTGACCTAGATTTTGTAGAAGGATTTACTGTAAATGAGTCACACTTATTAATCAAGGAAGATCTAAATGATTTGGTTCGTGATCTCAGGTTATCTAAAAGTAAAGCCGGGTTACTTGTTTAAAGATTGAAAGACCAGCATCTCCTGCAGGATGGCACTAAAATAACTTCTTCTTGTCAACGCCAAAAGGAATTTGAGCACTTATTTTCCAAACAGGAGGACCTAGTGTTCTGTAATGAAGTCGATTCTTTGATGGAGTCCCTGGGTATTCAACATAAGCCTGAAGATTGGCGCTTGTTCATTGACTCTTCGAAAACAAGCTTGAAAGAAGTCTTGCTACATAATGGAAACAAGTTTCCATCCATTCCTATAGCCCATGCAGTTGGTATGAAGGAGAGTTATGTGAACATGCAACTCTTGCTATGCAGTATCCAATATGATGACTACTCATGGCAGATATGTGCAGATCTTAAAGTGATAGCTATCTTACAGTATGTGAGAATGATTGGGTTCCAAGTCCTCTTTCTGTAAGTTTCGTTTAACTCCGTTAACATAGATGACAACTTTGAAATTTGAAGTGCGCTAAGTGGCTAATACGCTAAGCTTTATCATGTCCGCCATATTTCGTTTTGATCAATTTCGAGGTAAATTAGCTAACCAGTTTACAACATTGTATGTTAGAATTAGAATTTTAGTTCATCCTTGGCAACATATACATATTATGAGACACGTTAAAATGTATAAATACTGTATATACATAAAGTCAAATTAATTACATACAATATATACAGTAAGCAACTTTTCTATGGTTTCATGTGGTATTTGCGTAGACTAATTTGCTACAAGAAATGTCTAATATAAATATTACAGGTTTGTGAATGTATTATGCTCCCAGTGTTCATTTACACGGTTATAGTTCTAAAAATTCATTAACCGTATAAAAACAGTGTACATGCAAAAATTTCTTAACCTTATCTTAAAGTGTTTTAATGATGCAGCTTGTTTAAATTAATTTGGAAGTTTATTGTATAACATTATCCCTTTGTAGTTAAAGCTTCCTTCATAAAGGCTCATTTGGTGTGCTTGAATTGCCAGTTTATTCTTGTTACGAGTGTGGTGGTAATGTACATCAGCATTTACTTGAAAATGATTTATACTTGTATGAACATTTGTGGATCTTATGGCTCTCGAAAGGGGACACATTATTATTCGTCTACCTCCGTATAACTGTGATCTGAATGGATTGAGCTGGCATGGGCAAAACTAAGGAATGTTTTCAGAGGATGCAATGTTACTTGTGATATCTTCGCTTATCTTACACACAATTTTGCTGAACTGTGTTTTTCAAGGTTGACTATACTGCAGAAACAAAAGAGCATTAGCTCTTGCTTCTTCCCCTCTGCCTGCGTGTACTGTACTTACCTTACAACCTCATTATACAAAATTTTGCTCTTTCTTGTGCATGTGGGATAGTAGAGACAAAAGCAATCATTATGTTTGAAAAAATATTGGCCAAGGAGAGTCCTTCAACCCAGGACAGGCAAATGTTGTTCACCAACTACTTGTAAGTGCTAACAAAATCTTATTACCTCCGTTACACATCAAACTAGGTTTGTTTAAGAACTTTGTGAAAGCAATGGATTGTGATGGGAGTGCATTTCTGTTCCTGAAAACTAAGTTTCCAAAGATCAGTGAAGCAAAAGTAAAAGAGGGAATATTTGTTGGCCCTCAAATTAGAGAACCTATGAACGATTCGCAGTTTGAAAGCCTTTTAAATACCCAAGAATGAGTTGCGTGGTTCTCTTTCAAAAACATTGTCATAAATTTTCTTGGAACCACAGATCTGAACATTACGCAAAACTTGTTAGTCAGCTGATTGACAACTACAAGGTCATGGGATGTAATATGTCATTGAAAATACACATTTTGGACTCCCATCTCAACTTCTTTCCTGAGAACCTTGGTACTGTCAGCAATGAACAGGGCGAGCGTTTCCATCAGGACAACGCTGAAATGGAAAGACAATACCAGGGAAAATTGACTCCAAATATATTGGCAGACTACTGCTGGACACTCAAGAGATATTCCTCAAGCAAAGTACAGTTGAAAGTCTAATTCACATACATTTTAGGTATGTTAAAGGTACTCAAGCTAAGGTGTTACACATATTAACTGTATAATTACAAGAAATCTTGTTAATGCAATTACTCAAAAACTATGGGTGATGGAAAAGTTCTGCAAAAGGATTTGTAATCAGCACACAAAATCCAGTAAGAATCACACTTTATACTTCTTTTAATATTAAACAACTTAAATTTTACTCAGATAAAAATATTTGTTAATTCTAATCCACTTATCTTAAGAAGTTGATGTTAAAACTTCTTTCTTCTTTTTCAAATCAATTTTGAAGGTATTTCGCATTCATCCTCAGTGAAAACCAACTTCGTTGTTAAGGAACTCTCGGTTACCATGCTTTCCCTCTGCTATGTCATGTTCCCAGCACCACCAACTGTGCGGGCCAACCCAGGGTCATGGAATTAAATTAAAACCATAAAGCTTTTATCAAACCTTAATTTGAATTTATTTTCTTGCTACACTTTGCGCTTACATAAACATACAATAACAATACTTCTGTCCTATCTTCATATAGCATTTACTTCCAGCTACATTTTGTATTGATCAACCCAGACACACAAAAGTAACAATCAACTTCTGGTCCCGAACTGGGACGAAAGAGCCCCATAAAACAACACGGCTCACCAAAAGGCAACGCATGAAAACCCAAAGAGAGAATCGGGAAACCCGAACATGGAGCACTTACCCTCAGAGACACAGACGCGACGCGAGCCAGGCACACACTCCTCTGCCGGTTTGAGGGAGCCACCCAAGAAGCCTCGGGCACCGCAGCGATCCCAAAGAGGAACGGCGGAAAGCCAAAACAACGTGACAGCAGCGCCCTCGAACCGGAAGGGCAAGTAAAAGGTGCCGGAGAGAAAACAAACGGCACACAACATCCGAAGACGAAACAAACCTAAAAACAGAATCAATTGCCAGTATGTCAAAATTCATTACACAATCGAAATCAATTTGAAAAAGAAGAAAGAAGTTTTAACATCAGCTTCTTAAGATAAGTGGATTATAATTAACAAATATTTTTATTTGTGTAAATTTATTATTCCACTGTAACTAACTTCAATTTTCTGTGTAAGTTAAATTTTGTTGACCAATGTTAATTCTATCAGACCTTGTATTATAATTCCTTAGTGTCTTACATACTAGACATACACAGACTTGAACCATGGATCTTCGGCTCTTTTGTTAATTTTTTATTCTTTAGCTACTGGTAAGATACCAATATATGCTTTGAAAGATGGGATCAGAAGTGAAAATATTCAATATCTTAGCTGAGGTTTTGTTCTGATTCTACCTTTCAAAGTGTGCCCATACACAGTTGTGTATGTTAGAACAATCAGTTATCATTGATTTCCCTTATAAATGGTAACTATAATAACCTTAAAGCCTTGGACTTAAGTACCTACTAATTGTAAGTTGCCATTGGAGTATTTGATCTCGAATTGAGATTTCCTTGTGGTCTACCAGGAAAATGCAAGTCTGTTGGAAAATGTAATGCTGTCATGGCATGTTGCCATGATAGCTCAGTGGTAAAACAGAGTGGAAGATCCATGGTTCAAATCCCAGTTATAGCATTACATTTTTCAGTTCTGACTCTACCTTTTGAAGTTTGGATGTGTGTGTGTGTGCGTGTTAAAAATTCTGTATCATTTATTGCCCTTATAATGTATTTGTATCCATTTTTATCTTTATTTGACTTCAAGTATCTGTCCTAGTAATCATTCAAGGCAGTGTGATATGCTCAAGATAGCTTGATAGCTTAAGTGGAAGAGCATCATCATGGAGAGCTGAGGGTCTGGTTTGAAATTTTGCCATGCAATGTTGAATTTTCCTCACTGTTTCAGTATTCCAAGTTATTTATTACACTTGGCTGTTTTCAAAACTCCGGATTCCAACTAGCTGACTATATATGGCTAGTGTGAAATAATGGTCTAATGTAAATCAAGTCTAATAAAAAATAATATAAGCATGGAAATTAAAAGGCATGTAAAACATTGCCAGTTGCTCTTTCTTGAGAAAACATGATTGCCTTGAATTTTAATAAGTAGATTTAAAGTGGGTCTTTTAATGATAGCTCAAGTAGTAAGAGCATGGCACATGTAGTCAAAGATGTATGGCAAAAGTTCTGGCCATGACATTGCTTTTTCATGTCTGATTCAAGTTGCCAATGAATATGTACTGTAGAGTGACAAAGCATTGCAGCACTATTTCTTTTGTTTTGTTGCATCATGAGTGCTGCAAAATTATGAAAATTATATTGGTAGTGAGGGATATTGTGACACAGACTGATTCAAATGTTTGAAATTACTTTAGGATTAGATCACCAGGGAGGATCAGATGAAAAGATTCATGATGCTGGATGGGATTCCTATTTTGCTGGATACTGTTTCATTCGGATGGCTCATTTGTTTGCCAACCAATCGTTGGGAAAGTAAGTGCACAGAAGGTATAGCATTTTCTGGATTTATTTGTAAAGAAAATTTGTACTTGTACATCATCATCATAATCATCATCATCATCGCCACCGCCACCGCCGCCCAACCGACCACCGTTCTCCCTGTTTGAAAGCCCATCTGAAATTGCAAGAAATGTTATATTCTTTGATTCATATTTGTCATAACTTGCCATAGCATCTGTAAAAAAATTTCCTGGATTTGGCAGTATCTCAGTAATTGTTTGATTTGTCACACTACCCTTTATTTTCTGGTTCCAGAAGCTGCTGATTCAAACTTGGCAGAGAACAATGTTTTTTCTTGGTATAAAAATTCTTAGCATGGCTTCCTTTGGAAGGGAAATAAAGCTGGTAGTCCTGTGACATAGACTTATGGCACATAAAAGAACCTTATGTCTGATAAAGAGGCCTCCGAACAATATTGAGCAATCTTTCACATTCAGAACCACTGCAGTTAAAGAGCGTCTATAAATAAAAACTCAATTTCTACCCTTTCCTTTGTATATTGAAAGAATAATTCTTTCCTCCAGTCCACTTTGATTGTATTAAATAGATCTTCAAAAACCTTAAATGATGAAGCCTGGGACTTAAGTACTTAAGATAGTAAGTCACTACAAACGAGAGCCCCTAGTGGTTTACTGGGGAAATATACGAGTCAAATGGAGAATTTAATGTCACGGCATGTTGGCCATGGTAGCTCAATGGGTTAGAGCGACTGGACGGAAACCAGGATATTCGTGGTTCAAATCCCGGCTGTGGCATTGAATTTTTCATGTTGACTCTATTCATCTTATCTTGATTTATTTCAGAGGACTTTTCCTTTAGGAACTCTGTTAGAATACCACTTAATCAGTTGCTGTATTTTTGCTCATTCATTTGATCTGCATTATTATTTCTCCGCTCCTTATTTCATCATAGTGTGTATAAAATTATCTATTTCGTAAGTTCCTATCTCTTTTTTACTGTTTCTTCTCCCATACAATTCTTTTCCATCAATTCTCCTGGTTGTATATGAATTGTGTGACATTTTTTATACACTGATTTTATATCCTTCCACATATCATTCACATTATTTTAATTTAAAATTCTTATAAGTTGACTTTCACATTTTTTCCTCAGGCTTGTTTTCTTTTGTTGTAGCAATAATTATATGAATCCCTCCCTTGTATATGCTCTTCCTTTGATTCTTTATCTCCTAATTCCCTCCACTTAATCAGTAATTGTTTCATCTTTTTGTTCCTCTGCATTCCTCATTGAACCAAACATCATTACTTTTAGAAATCCTCCTTTTAATTTTCATTTCCTCTGCAACTCTTGTCCTAATGATATTAAGAATGTCCATAGTACTTTCTATTTTATATTCTTTTGACATGAACCTTATTTCATGCAGACATATCTGTCCATAATTTGAGCCTAGATTCTATTTAAATTTATCGCCATACTCTTCCTGTAATTTATATTGTAATGTTTTACATTATACCTTTCCTGTCTTAGATTATTAAACATTTGCTATGTGTGTATTTTAATGTTCAGTTTCACTGGAAAATGTCCACTATTAGTACTTAAATTTAATAGCTTAAAATTTCTTAGAATACATCCCACGTTAATTGCCCACACTTTGTCCATTACTGCTAATAAATATGTATTCCCCATTCTCATCTTAAGCATATTTCTCATTCAAAATAGATTAAGTATTAGATTTACAAAATGTTATGAACTTTTCATACCTCCTGTCAGCGTCTCGTCCTTGCTCTATGTAACCTGCTCTATTTATTATGTTTATTATAGTATTATTATGTTGCTCATTCAACTATTTCTAACATTTACATCACCTTCCCCAGCTGTATAACCTCAGATTTTGCATATTTCTCCTTTAATCATTCTATATTTTTCTCTTCTAAACAGTGTACAGAAATCTGAAATAGTACATTGTGTATCAAGACAAAGCAAGTGGGGAAGGAAGTTGTGGAAGTAGAAAGATGATGAATCGAATGTGTACTTGCAAAATCATTAATGGTATACTTTGATCAAGAAGGAAAGGGAGAAAGAAATCAAATAAGGTGGTAGAGTGAAGAAAATGAGAATTAAATAGAAATTAGTAAAATATTTATAATATGTAATTGTAACCAAATGTAGTTAATACATTTATTGTTAAATATGTTTAAGGCAAGTACAAATCAAATGAGGTAAGAAGATGCCATGAAGGTGGAAAGGGATAGTGTTTGCAGTAAATAATGGTAAACTGTGAGCAGAAAGGAAAGGCTATAAGAAAAGAGATAAGGACTAGTTAAAAAAATTAATATCATTGATTAAAGTATAGTTAGGTAAGTTAAGTTCAATAATTAAGGGAAAATATTAATGCAAGATAGATAAAGCCATGAATATTTTGCTAAATCTGGCAAGGTTAAGTTAATGGTTGGGTAAATAGTAAGCGAAAGAGCTGAGGGAATGCATATATTGTGAATGAGATTATATAAGAGTAGAAAATTAGTTTATAAAGAGGTAAGAGAAGTTAAAAAGTGAAGTCAACAAAGAAGATATAAATAACAAAAAAATAATAAAATTAGACAAATTGAAATGGGGGATAGAGTTAGCAGGGGAGGGGAAAAGAAAAAAAGGGGAAACATTTGTAAAAATGATTAAGGGAATAGATATTGAGTTTTCAGAGAAGTAAGCAATTAGGACTTTTCTACCAATATGTAAATGATATGAACATTATTTGGCTGCCCAATAACAATGACTGGGGATCCAAGTTCATGTGTGGCTAAAAATGTATATTTAATACTCAATAAACAAATTTCTCTTCATTTCATTACATTTCATGTTTTTTTCTCTAGTTGTTTAAGGAGGTCAGTATTATGAGGGAAGAGGAGTTTAAATCTGTTCATACGCATAATACTTTACGTCTATTTTCTTATCCTTTAATACAACCCTAGCGCTTTTCCTCCTAGACAAATTTTTTAACTTCTGTACTTAATGTCTTCCTTATAATGAAACTTGTGCCCCCCGATGCCCTCCCTTTTCTTGCTATCATTTCTCCTTTCACTCATATGTATTCAAGTTTCTTCACATATATCTTTGCTCTTTTAACTTGTTCCTGCACTATGAGATACCTAACTTCCTGGACTCCCTCATAGTTCCAGAATTTCATGGTGACTTATGAAACATTTGCTTTTAGGTTTACTGATGGTGATACAATGAAAGTTCAAGAACATCTAAATGCTGTTTCATCAAAGAAAAACCGTGTGAATGTAATAAGAGGAGGTCCTTCATATGTGGTAAGGCTTCTGTAAATCTCTTCCTCATATACTAAATAATGAAATTCAGCTACAGTCTGTCAATCAGCTCATGGCCCCTGGCAGGAATATGATATGAGTAAACAATTTTAGCTACACGGTGAGATACATTTGAATCTGGTTGCGATAACACCAGTATCAACCTTGGAATATTATTAAAGCAAAGAAGTCGCTCAAACTTAAATGTTACAGTTATTCACTTCATGCAATATGTTTATCTTATAAAAGCAATAGGCTCACCTCAAGCAAGTGGAGTAGACAGCTCTTTGTAGCCAGAATCATTTCTGCTGCAGGAGTAGGAAGAGGAGGAAGAAGAATCACTGCTGTCATCTTCCAATGAAATCACAATATTGTCAATGTTTTCAACTACATCGTCTTTCTTCAGTAATTATTTTCTACCTTTTCTACATGTTTACAAAAACCCTGTCAGTTCATTTCAATCACAAGTGATATACATTCAAGCGTTAAATCATGCAATTTCGGTTAGGATAAGTCACCTGTTACATGTCTTTCTATGTTTTACTTTGGCCAGAACAGGATTTAGTTTACAGATGTATGGCAGCAAGCAAATGACAGTGTGGCCCATTGAAACCAAAAATGCATCCACTTTAAAAAGTTTCTCTTTGGGCTTGTTTGTTTGTTTTAATGAACCTCTAGAGATCTATCGAGATTTAACTGTATTGGAACATCACAGTGAAGCGAAATAATTATTAATTTTTAGATGAGTCGTATTTATTACACATCTGCTTCACTTTCGTACCTATTTTGAGGACACTAGGGATCTGTTTTACACATAGAACTGTCACACTGGACCCCGATGTTCTGCAACCACAGTATCATAGCAGATTTTATTGCTCACAGGTGGTGGTTTATCCACTTCTACATAAGGAGCTTTGATATGGAGGTTAATATAAGGAGCTTGTTTAATACAACAAAGAAAAAGGGGGCAAATCAGGAGCCAGCTTTTCTCAGACCCATTTTTCAAAGTTTGTGGTTCATATGTCCATAGTAGTCACCTGCAGTTGTCCCCACCTCGTAAACGAGAAGAGAGTTTTCCAGGAATCTGTTTACTCTACCTGCATGAACTTTGTCAGCCTATTGCCTGCATGCAGTTTTGCATGGATGCCAAATTCCTCCTCACTTTGAAAGCATTTGCCATAAGTGATGTTATCCACCTAGCTTTCATCAATATAAAAAAAATATTTCTCCCTGATCAAATAATCGTGCTGCCAAGCAACGATATGAGGGCATTATATAAGTACCTTACTTTTGTTCTGACATTTCCTCCATTTAAATCCCAGCTCTGAAATTGCTTTCCATAGTGAACTTGGAAAATTTATCTCCTCTCAACAGGTAGCAATTTATTTGGAGTAGGAACATGCTTTTCAACAATGTAGAAGTCATATATAGTTCTCAGAATCACACACCTGTCATAATCATCCATATTCACTACAGTGTGTAGGTCTTGTTTTTCAGTGTTTCGTTGGGGTTGTTAGAACACTCTTTTTGCCACTTACATTTAAATCATGCACCTGTTTGCAAATTCTTTTGATTGTCCTTTCAGAAACTCCTGTATTAACAGCAGCTCTTGCAGTTGCTTGACTCACTGGAAGTATTATATACTTGCTCCTAACTTCCTTGTCATAACCCTCAATCACTTTAATTATACGCCTACCCTCAGTATATCACTTTTTTTTTCTTTACTTCCAACATAACACTAGTAACTCGTACAATGTTACAATTGAAACTAAGAGAAATTATCAGTGAATAAACTTAGCATCAATAACATTGGAGGAGTAGGTTGGCAACACCAGAAGCAAAACATCTCTTGGATTAGACTCAGATTAGACTATGTGGAATGTCTCTCCTCTCCCCTTCATTCCCCTGGGGCCATCAGCTCGTGGACAGACAGTACTAGATAAACAAATGGCAGTAGAGAACATAGGTTCTCTAAAGCATTAGTCCTTAGATTTTGTGAGAATTTGTGGACTAAATTCATTGTCTCCTGGTGCCACTAATTATATACTTCTCCATGATTCAGGGGTAAGAAGCAAGCCTTTGGTTCCATAGGTCGTGGGTTGAAATCTGACTGGCTTATCGATTTTTCAGGTTAAAAATTCTTAGCATGGCTTCCTTTGGAAGGGAGTAAAGCCATTGGTATGTCATAGATTTACTGTATAAAACAGTGTCAGGACTGACAGACCTCTAAGCAAAATTAAGCAGTCTTTCTAGCACTATATAGACTGGGATGTTGAGAACCACAGCAGTTAAATTGTGTCCATTAAAAATAAAAAATAAAACAAAATCTTGATAATGTTTCAGCTTTAGTTTTGACAACCTAAGTAAAATGCATATTAGTATATATGAGCATTTCTTCCTTTCTTAGTGAAAAGAGAATTTTTGGAATATTTAAAGGAAAGGTTTACATGCAGTGGAACTTAAAACTGGATATAAAGATGTTAAACAGATCAAGTGGAAAATTAAATCAGATTTGAAGAATTTATTGATATGACTGGATTTGGCTTTATATTTTGATGTTCATCCACTGAGCTATCTGTATCTGCATTAAATCTCCTCTTGTAATGTTAAAATGTACTAGCATAGCAAGTCACTATAAAATCATGCAGTGGAGATCAGGGTGTGTGGGGGGGGGGGGGCGTATAGGTAAACAAAACAGAAAACTACAGAAGGTTATGTAAAGAGCTACTAGGCTTACCAAGATCAGCACGTAGGGAAGTAGCTTTAGTAGAATTAGGAAAGACAAGAAGAAATGGAATAATAATGGAAAGAATAATAAAATTTGGTATAGGTGCTTGGCCAAAGAAGAAGGGGAAATTATGAAACTATGCATGAGACAGCAAAATAGATTAGAGAACTCAAACAGTTGGCGGGCAGAGATAGGATGAATTATGGAAAAAATAGGAATGGGACATACATGGAGATTAGAGGAAAGGAATGCAAGCGATGTGGGTAAATTGGTAAAAAGCAGAATAGAAGATACAGAAAGGCAGGAAATATGGGGAAGTCTAGAAAATCATTAAAATTACAATTAATTACAATCATTACAATTTTACAAACAAATAAAAAGAAACTGGGGACGAGAAGCATATGTAGATTACTGCAATAGGCAAGAGAGAGAAGGGCTAGCTTGGATGAAAACAGGAACAATATTTCTAAGAAGGATAAGAGGTAGGGAAAAGGGAATTTGTGAATTGAGTGCTGGAAAAGAAAGCGTAGCACACTATGTAACAGAATGCAAGGAGTTAGCTATATGGAGAAAAAAAGGTTTGGGAGGAAAAATGGGAGAAAGTAGAGAAGAGTATAGTCGCTGTAAAAATGTTAACAGGAAAAGAGGAAAAGAAGGTAAGAAGTATTGGTGAGTTCTTACAGAAAGTAAAAGATAAATGGACAAGAAATGTAAAGAATATAAGAAAGGAAGATGGGGGGGGGGGGGGGGGGAAGGGGCTATATAAGTAACAAGGAAACATGTAGATTAAGAGCTAACCTGGCAGAGCAGAAGGCCAGGGTGTCATGTAAGCCAAGGTAGCAGCAAGGTAATAGATGAAATAGTGTGGGATAGATAAACAACTATAAGGTATAATGTAAAAGATTGTAAAAAAGAAATTGCACGAATAAATTATTCATTCATTCAACAAGATGCTTCAATTAACAGCTTGTTTGCAGACAGTTTATACATGATAGTACAGTACTGGAAAGTTGATCTGTTGTATATATACTAAGAGATACGAATTTTAAAATCAGCTTTCCAGCTAGTATAAAAGAACAATTATCAAATTGTTATAAGCTATTTAGGTATTCCTTCAACAGTTTAATACCCATATTTTTCTCTGTATTTAAATATGTCTCTTTTAAACCTTGAGCAGCCTAACGTGCCTTCATGGGTTGAGGGAGTCATTCTTTTTAAGAAATTGTACTTTATGTTTAACTTATAACAATTTTTTCCTTTTATTTATTGTATTCTAGTGCCTAGATGGTCCAGATCCCGCATCTTCTAGACCACCATGGCTTTATGTGCAGGCCAAAGGATTTCACACCATAGATATTCCAAAGGTAAGGGTGTCAAATTTGTAATAAAGTTTGCTTTAATTAGTGGAAGTTGTCCTATATCCTCAAGAGTAATGCTAACAATTTGGACAAAAAAAAAAAAATATCAAAATTTAGCTGTATTGGAACACCACAGTGAAGCGAAACAAATATATAATTTAAGTGATGTTTGTGTTTGAATTACCGACTCATTACTTTCAAATGTTAAATACATCACTGTTTCTAACCTTTTGCTTCAAATAAAATATAGATGTCTTTTTTTTACACATCAGCTTCACCTACATGAAGCGTCACATTAGAGCTGATGATGCGAACTATGGTTCGCGAAACATGTCCTCAATATAGGTACATAAGTGAAGCTGATATATAAAAACTACTATTCATCTATAATTTAATAAGGCAATTACCTGTTTTTCAGTACTTGAACTTGAATAGAACGGGTTTATGTATCATTTTTAAAATTCTGCTTTTTAGTCTACAAATATTATTTATTGCAGTGCTGCATGGTTTAGTTAGCACCCTTTTATGTTCATGCACAATAAGTTTTGTAATCAGTTTTCACACTGTGTCACATTTTGATTTTTTAAGGGAAAAATTTATTTTTATGAGAACATTCTCTATCTTTAAAACTTTTCTGATGGGAGGCTGTGATAGTGGGCTTACAATACATATGACTGGTAACTTCTTAGTTTTCATATTATTAAGTAAACATGTCAAAGTTTTACAGCATCTTCCTGTAACTTAACATTTTAGTGCTACTGTGGAACTTTCTCAGAAACTAAGAAAACTATGAAGTTGACAAGGGAACTATCACTGTACTCACATCGCTATATACTTGAAAAATTGAGGGTATAAGACTCCTGTATATAAAACATGTGCACCAAAAATCTGCTGTGAAGTAGAACTGCAATGACCAAAATTGAAGCCTGGAAAGTGTCGCATGCGACCACTTGCAATTCTGGAAAATGTCGCATGCGACCATTTGCAAGGAGCTGCTGGACATCCGTCAGCTGTGTGTGTGTGTGTGGGTGGGTGGGTGGGTGGGTGTGGGGGTGTGTGTGGGTGTGTGTGGCGTGGCGTGGGGTGTGTGTGGTGTGTGTGCTGTGTGGGTGTGTGTGTGCACGGGCGTGCGCATGTGTGAGTGCGTGTGTGTCATATGTAGACTGCTGCCATCAGGTAAACAATCCCTCTCGTACAATGCTGTTTTTTACATTTTTCCTTCTTTTTTAAATCATTAACAGCACTACAAAAACCTATAAACAGTATGTGTTTTGGGGCCAAATGCAAACATGCTTCAAATATAAAACATGAAAAAGTCTAACTCACTGAAGTAAATAGTGCTAAATAACTTCTAGATATTTAAGTTAATTGATGGAAATAAATTGTTCCTTCACACTAGTCGTGTATAGACTAAGGTTTTGGATAGACAGAGTCAAACTGAAAAACTCAACTCCATGGCCAGGATTTTAACCATGGATCTCCTGGTTTCCATACAGTTGCTCTTACCCATTGAGCTACCATGGCCAGCATAAAACTTCTACTATCCAAAATTTGCACTAGAATTAACCTTTTTCAAAATACTTGATATTACTCTTAATTTTTCCAGGTTGAATTGTCATGCAGTATCTATAAAGCATCTTTGAAGCTACATATATGACTAATTTTATCACATATGAATTCATTACTCCAAAGATTAGGAAGAAAAAATGGTTTTAAAGATATTTGAAAACAGTGATCCTGTTCATGCAACTAATTCTGTGTAGCTTAATATGAAATTATTTTAGTATATTAGATTACATTGATTTACATTCAGTAAAAATTGATCATTAGTAAGTCACATGAATAGGAGAGTAGTTACGAGGTGCGTTCAAGTTATAACACTTTTTTTTTTCAGGAGTGGGACCAGATAGAAACTTCTGTTTTTTTTTAAAATACACGTGAACTCTTTATGAATGCATGACAGAGCTGGCAGCACTGTACAGTGTATAGAACTCTAGTGGCAGTGATGAGAGTTAGGACTATTTTTATACTTAAAATAGCAATGTTTTCATTGCAAGAACAGCGTGTAATCGTTCATTTTCTCCATTTTCGTGGTGTGACACCTATTGAAATTCATTGCCAGTTGAGTGAGGCATGTGGTGATGGTACCATGGATGTGTCTAATGTGCTTTCCTGGGTGCGACAGTTCAATGAAAGCAGCACATCGTGTGACAACAAACCAAGACAGTCACGGCCTTGCACTAGCCAGTCTGACAACATGATCCAGCGAATAGAGAATGTTTTGGAGGATCACCGATTGAGCATTTTCAGATCTTTATGCAGGATTGTGTGCACAGATTCCACGAAAATGCCAGTTTTGGAGTCGATGTCCTTAATTGTCTTGGTTTGTTGTCACACGATGCTCTGCCTTCATTGAACTGTCACACCCAGGAACGCACATTAGACACATCCATGGTAGCATCACAACATGCCTCACTCAACTGGCAATGAATTTCAATAGGTGTCACACCACATAAATGGAGAAAACTAATGATTACACGCTGTTCTTGCAATGAAAACGTCATCATTTTAAGTATCAAAAACAGTCCTAACTTTCGTCACTGCCATTAGAGTTCTATGCACTCTACATTGCTGCCATCTCTGTCACGCATTCACAAAGAGTCCAGGTGTATTTAGAAAAAATCCAGAAGTTCCTATCTGATCCCAGTCCTGGAAAAAAAAATTAGGTGGTGTTATAACTTGAATGCACCTTGTAATATAATTTTGAGTCAAACTAGTACTCAACACTCCCTTTATTGCTAGTGTTTACTTAGAACATGTTTTGTTAGGACCTTCCTAACATCCTCAATTGGTGAACTCCTTGAAGGCAATAGGGGTGTCTCTGTTGGTATCTTGATGAACTTGAAGTAAAGGTAGTGCTTTCTTTCATATCTCTTTATGAATATTTTTGTCCACATGGTTAATGCAGTTGCACTTCTTTTTTTTTTTTTTTTTTTTTGTGTGCAATTTACGTCCTCCAACGTGAAGTCATATCAGACAATGAGTGAAATGGGTGAAATGATGCTCAAATGAGTCCGGGGTCCATGGAGCTTAGAGTTACCCGACATTCGTCTATCAGGATAAGGGAAAACGCCGGAAAAAGCCTTATCCAGATAACTCGCCCTGATCGAGGTTCGAACTCGGGACCTCCTGAACGTGAGGCAGACATGCTACCATCTACGCTACCAAGGCCGTTGCACCCTGAACACTGTTTAGCAATGACTTTCTCATTCTATATCGTGATTATCATTCCAAAAATGGTACGCTACTGTCAATTTATCTATTTCTTTGTTCTTGATGTCTCTAAAATGCTTGTTAACCCTAATGTTCAAATTCCTTTTAGTTTTTCCAATACAAAAGTTGCCTTTACAGTTTATCTGGTACACACCTAATTTTTTTGTCTGTGGATATCTCCTTTGTAGTATGATTTCAAAAGGTATTGTACACTAAATTTGTCCTGTGGGGCCAAAGTAATGTTGTGCTCTTTGAAGACGTTTTGGTAAAGGTATGTAACTCTGGGAAATCATATAATACCTACAAAGGAGATTCCCACAGACAAAACATGTATACCGGATAATCTGCAAAGGCTGTGACAACTTTTACATTGGAACAACTAAAAGAAATTTGAGCATTAGGCTTAATGAGCATTTTAGGAACATCAGGAACCAAGAAATAATTTGGCGGTAGCATACCATTTTTGGATTGATAATCACAATATAGATTGATAAATCCATTGTTAAAAAGTGTTCAGGGTCTGACTGCATTAACCATATGAGAAAAAATATTCATAAAGAAATATGAAAGAAAACTGTTCAATTTCGACACCAGCTTTGAAGATAACTCTAACTTCAAGTTCATCAAGACACCGACAGAGACGCCCCTATTGCCTCCAAGGAGTTCACCAATCCAACATTCAATAGTCAACATTAGCTGAGGATATTAGGAAGGTCCTAACGAAACGTGTTCTAGGTAAACACTAGCAATAAATGAAGCATTGAGTACTACTTCGACTCAAAATTATATTAACTTTGTGCTTCATTATATGATAGTCCTTACTCATAGAATAGTTTCTTTAAATTAATGTTGTAATAAGTAAGGGATTATGTGAAGTCAGTTTTAATTCATTTTGTCATCACATTAAGTTTGAATATAAAAAATGAGGTCTGTATATTATCCATCATTTATTTCCTCCAGATGGTTGAACTGTTTGCCAGATTTGGAGATATAGATGTGAAACCACTTTCAAGACACAGAGCTCTTGTAGCTGTTGGTAACTTTGGCAGGTGAGTCAGTATAGATCCTTCAAATGCAAACCTTGTTTTATGCCAACATATTGAGGAATGTGATTAAAATTGTGTAATACATTTGCATAATGAGTTTAATGTCTGAGACTGGGAAATGGCCAGTGCAAATCAGAACTTCCAAGTTCTTATTATCCTGATAGGCATTTGAATTTTATTGATGTTGAGGTTTACTAGTTACAGAATCGTCATCTGCAATGACCAGAATAAAATTAAGTGTAGTCATTAAAAATTATGGAAAGTTTGGAGTAGTATTTAACTTTTTATTCCCAAATTTTCACTATGTACATTTTACATTTTTTACAGTGCTAAGGACATCTTGAGGCAATATAGAAATCATGAAATATACCACATTACCTATTATCATCCTGTTTGGCATTCACCTTTATTCAGTACGCTGGTTTGGTAAGTGCTCATGTTTCACATTGTCATATAATTGATGGCTGTTTGCTTTCACTTTTCATATCATTAAGTTGACACTTAAGAAGGATTTTTACAAAAGCGTAATTGTCCATTAACAGTAATTTTTCAGGAAATAGAAAATACATCAGTAACTCACAGTTTTCAGATAGTTTAACTGGCATAGGTTACACTAATTAACTCACAGTTTTCAGGTAATACTTAAATAATATAATGTGAGACAATTTAACTATCTGAAGATTATGCGACTCAAAATGTTCTTAACTCCATGTTGTCCGGTTTTTAAAATTGGCTGGATCTAACTTTCGCGTGTTCCTCTTGACTTGACGTCACTTCAATATATCGAGATTTAACTGTATTGGAACACCACAGTGAAGCGAAAAATTATTAATTTTTAGATAAGTCGTATTTATTACACATCTGCTTCACTTTCGTACCTATTTTGAGGACATGTTTCGCAAATCATCGTTTGCATCTACGGCTCTTAGATGCAAACGATGATTTGCGAAACATGTCCTCAAAATAGGTACGAAAGTGAAGCAGATGTGTAATAAATACGACTTATCTAAAAATTAATAATTTTTCGCTTCACTGTGGTGTTCCAATACAGTTAAATCTCGATATCTGAAGATTGTTAGCTGGTAGGTTTTTCCTGTCTTTTGAAAAGTTACTGTCAACAAATAAAGGCTGTTTTTTATAAGAAACTCTTCATTAATTGAAAGTTAAATATTTTATATTGATGAGAAATCATATAGAATAAAATGGAATGGACTTAAAAGATAAAAAGAGGGAGAAGGTGATAAGGTATGTTAAAAAATGTTTCTTTTCATAGCAAGAAAACAAATTTCACACTGTGGCATCTTTCCCAAGAGCTTTAATTTAGCTTAAGAAAAAAGGTATCACCAGAGTAAGAATTTGTATGTGCATAAATAATGGTTTAAATTGGTGAAACTCATTGTCTTTAGAAACCAAAATAAAAGAATATTTTCAAAATATGAAATAAAAGCTGATTAATAAGTTTTGATTAACAACTAATACATGGAATTATTGTATTGTTAGTTATTGTATTGTTTTTTTATTATAGTTCATGCCTTCAAATCCATTTTCTTCCAATCCGCCTCTTTATCAGCATATATAACAGACATCATGTAAATGGCGGGCTCATTCGTTTGTATTCTAATAAAGTTACTAACTTTAATTTCCAGCTTGAATAGTTTACACCATAAAATATGGGCATCATTATATCTTCAATCCTTGCTTGTTTAGCCCTTTTGGTGAAGATAACTTTTTTTGCTGTATTTTTCAATCCGTAATATACACCAGGCATGACTTACTTTCCGCGTGGCCTCTTCTTAATATTATTTTATTTAACTTTTTTGACTTCTTTACACAACCAAACCACTCAACCTTTATAACCACGCTCTGCTACCATGTTGGAGTGGTGGATATATTAATAAACTAGGCCATTAGTGGTTTTACTTAGCTTTATTTTAGATATTACATTAGCACAGACTATAACAACAAAACAAGAATGTCATAAACAAAATTGAACAAAAGAAGGGCGCATACAGTTTATACATAAACTCAATAGGTGGCGCTAGGTGTATCATAATGAAGATCAAGAATATAATATATAATATTTACTACATAATACAACAAATATATAAATAAATAAATATATATATATATATATATATATATAATTTTGGGGAACAGAAAGAAAGTCACATGGAGCAGTATTTGGACTGTAGGAAGGAATGGGACAAATATTTTACTCCTGCAGAAATTGGATTGTTTCTTATGCAGGTTGGGAGAGGCATTGTCATGCTGCAACAAAATTCCAAACAGACCAATTTTAGAACACTTTGTTCTCAGTTTATTGAAGACTTCTGGCAGAAATTTTGTGGTGTAGCATCTAGTAGTGACAGTGTTTTGTCTCTGAAGCAGAATTGTCACAATATGGCCACTAGCGGAGAAGAATGAACAGATTTATCTTCTTACCCTCTTCTTGTTCGCCTCACTTTTGTTGAAGGATCCTCTGCTGGGAAGACCCTGACCAATGGCTGTTGCTTGGTTTCTGGATCATATTGGTATATCCCATCTTTCGTCACCTTTATGATGTTAAATATATTTTTGAAAATTTCCCCATACAATTTTTCTATTCTTTGGTAGTACAGTTACACATGTGCCTGTTTCTGCTCATTTGTGAGGAGGTGAGGGATAGAATGACTGTAGAGTTTCTTGACATGAAATTATTCTTTAAGGATAGCCTTTAGCCACTATTCAAGCTATTTGAATCTGATAATATTGGAACAGTTGTCTTCCTCCAACATGTGCTCAGCTAACACTTTTCCATTTATTGTTACTGAAACTGGCCATATTGTACAGTCTTTATCTTTGAGGGAATCCCTTGCTCTTCTAAACTCTGTAAATCAATCAATAAATGGTAATTGCTAAGGACAAAGATCCCCAAATATATGATGCAGTCTTTCAAGATATCTCACTCTCTTAAACTGACTTAAAAGTCTAAAAACTCATAGCACAAAATTGCTCATGCTTGAGATTCATTCTAGCATCTGGCAATTCAATACCAGATGTACAAACAGGATTGCTGACACTACTTTTTGAGGCATGCTCAGGTTTTCAAGCATTACTGTTTGAACTTCAATCTAAAGTTAGGAAGAACTGACTATTAGCTATGTTTCTATCTTCCGGGCTTGTAGGCCCTACTCTAGAAGGCATTGAAGATACTGACATTTCACCAAGTACTCTCTTGGCATCTTCAGGGTGAGGTAATGCGTTGTCTGTGTTGGTCAGAGCTTGAATAAGCTGAGTGTTATTCTTACTTCCCCACCACTCTCGAGACCATGGTATAATGACAAGCATCATGAGACAACTATCTCAGCCTGAACTGTAAATAATTGCTTGATGTGTATGAGTAAACAGACTCATAAAATTATAAATCAACTTTATAAAATGTAAAGAAAATGTTTGAGTCTTTCTTTAGGAAAACACAATAAGTTATTTTCTACACTATTATACAAAGTGAATAAAAATAGAAATCTAATAAAAAATTCCAAATTTTACATAAAAAAATGTCTGTTTTTGCAGGAGCGGTTTACTTCTTACCACTGGGATATGCTTTTATGTATGCAGACACAACTTTCATACGATAAGATGGCAAAGATAAGTGTTGCTCATGATTAGAACCTGAAGACTATTATCTCTTGCTGTGTATGTTTAATAAAAGAAACATTTTACATGTGCTTAGTGATATTTTGTATGCATGTGAAGCAATTAAAGAGTCAATTGAAGGCATTGCTACCAAAGGATAAAGTTCTGTTGGGGGTTGGGATATCCATTCTGCAAATTTACAGTTATTTTTACTTTATCAACCTTACAGGATTTTTTTTTTATTGATGTTAGCTATAAGTCAATTTAGGTATATAAGTTGAGAAGCTGTGATATAATTCAATCATATTCCAGTCAGATAGTAGTGTAATTTATATTTTGAAATATGTCTAACATTATGATGATAATTTTGTAAGTTAGCAACTGGAATGGTGGGTAAAATTATTGCTGGAAAAAGATTATATAAATAATACTATAGTAATTCCTTTCTTGAAAGTGTTGAAAACAGTGTTGTTATGATAAATTAAATTTAAAGGGAGTCGATTAATGACACTACACAACACTTAAAAAGTGATAATTTATTGAATCTCTTATAAATTGAATATCACTTGCTTACAGGATTTTTATCTCAGAATGACATTTTCTATTGTGTTAACCTACATGGGCCATCCTTCTTAAATGTACATATGTTTAGTTGGCCACTTGGACTTCTAGTTATCTCGTGTAATGAATTAGCAACTCACCTTTCTTTGCTGTGCTTCTATAAATGTGGCACACAGAAATCCGATACATATGTTAAATTGCTGCATGTATGCATTAAAATTTCTGGTAAGGGTATGGATCTCAAACTCTCATCATTTAGCTTGCAAAATGAAATCTAGTCTACTTTGAGACTGTAGAAGTTATTTTGGGGGAACTTAATTTTAAGTGAATATTATGAAAGGACTGTAAGTTAATGATTATGTTCAAACACTTTGTTAATGCTAAAATACTGGGGCCCGCCTCGGTAGCGTGTTGGTAGCGAGTCTGCCTCACGTTCAAGAGGTCCCAAGTTTGAATCTCGGTCAGGGTGAGTTACCTGGATAAGATTTTTTCCAGGGTTTTCCCTTATCCTGAAAGACGAATGTCAGGTAACTCTAAGCTCTATGGACCTGGGCCATCTGATATGACTTAACGTTGGAGGACTTAAAATCACAAAAAAAAAAAAAAAAAAAAAAAAAAAAAAAAAAAAAAAAAATATGGACCTGGGCTCATTTGAGCATCATTTCACCCATTCCATTTGTCCGATATGACTTAACGTTGGAGGACGTAAAATTACCCAAAAAAAAAGCACTGGTGTGTTTACAGATTTTAAATCTCAAATTAGAAGATGGAAAACTGATATAGCCAGGTTTTCTGTGGAAACATTCTTCCTCTGAACTATATGACTTGCATCACAAAATTTTCATTGAATTCCTCTTCCTGTATTGTTCTGAACATAAATTGATGCTCAAATTCAAGACTGCCCCTATTTGTTCTCCAAGTAACCTGTGTCTATTTATATTTTGATCTACCACTATAGATTTAAACTAAAAGTGACCTATATGTATGCACAATATATTATAATAGCTCAATTAAATTGATTAAATATTTTATTAGAATTGGTTTGCAATAAATAGTATGTGCATTTTATTTGACAGTTTATAGATGAAAACATCAACCCCTTTGTAGCGAAATAATATGTGCACCCTTTCATAACACATTTCAGTAATTCCAGAACATTAAGGCAATGAAATCCGTTATCTTAAGATATATTAAAAACCAGACTAAAATATGCTTTACCTAGCTCAAATAATTATAATAATTTTTTATTATCCTCATGCTAATAATGTTTACATCCCAGCTATTATTACAGGGAAGGTATTTCAGCAAATATATACATTTTGTCACATAAAATGTTATATACGCCGTTTTCTTGCACAGTAAAAATGTTTTATATATACTTAATAATTTTATATGTAGATACACATTTATGTTTTGAATTTTCATCCTCTTGCTTGATAACTGAGGAAGCATCCAGTTCTACACGAAATATCACACTGTTTGCACTTGTATTGTGATTGTATACCAAGAACTTACGTTCTCCTTTTCTCAACTATGCACTCATCACATGTTTTAACCTAACCTTGAATTTGCATGATGGTGTAAAGAGAACTTGGTGCTGGGGTGGCAGAAGGCAGACCTCTTTGAAATCCGATATGTTTGTGTGACGAAAAGCCTGCAATTAGCTGTTGCACTTAATTTTTCCTGTAGTAAACAAGTATGTTGACATTATTATGAACCTATTAACAATAGCAAAGTTCACTACAAAATAAAACAAGTACTTCCACCAATTTTTTGAAGACAAGCTGACACCTTCTCCCATCCTTGGTCTGTGCTGCAAACCCCTACCTTATTATGACCATAGTTCATCACTGCATTAGGGCAAGATATGTTTCCCCTGTCACACTTCCCTCCGCATCTGTTCTAGAATCAAGGTTTATAGATAATAAAGGAATGTCACTATTATGACACCAAACAACTGCAGTTACACCATAGTATTAAGTTTGCAAGATTCATCCTTTTTCAGCTTTAGTTTGGCTTTGCAAATTGTTCTGGCTGTCCTTTTCTTCCAGCACGAGTTGTACCACATGCTACATTTTTCTATCCAAAAGCAATTTCATTAGTAGCATAGAAGTAAAAACATTATAAAAATAGATGGGATGCCACATCCTAAGTAATTTTTGCACATGTTTAAAACAACTTGTTCTCCAAGTAGAAGATCTCTATGTCTTACCTTTATTTTCCCAGATAGATTTTACATGTTAATAAACACCCACTTTTAATATTTGCAATACCCTATACCATTATATCCCATTTTGTTGGTTTAGCTGGCATATATTTTATAAAGAATCTTGTTTTGAATCTTGTATCTGTGCAATAACAGCTTAGCCTGCTCCTATCTCATTACAAGGGCCTGGACTTTTTGAAAATGTATATGCAATGTGTGAATGCATATTTTGAGGGTTAGTGCATGTTTAAAATATATATGCATAATTTGGCATTTATTTACCTAATGTAAGATCGATTATCTGATATTTCTGAATAAACCAAACAATTTAATGAATCTATATGTTCAACATCCTTTGGCACCACAATAGTGTTGCTATTTTTAAACCAAGTATTAATGGTACCATACTTTGAGCCTGACAATACATGCAGGTAGTTCGGCATTGCAGATCCTTTCCAGGAAAAGAATTTCCTACATTCCTTTCAGTGCAGTAGCTTCTAAAATTTTGTGTCGATAGGACATGTGTGCTAGCCTGTTACTTTATTCATCTACTAATAGTGTGGTACTTTGTAAAAATGCCTAAAGATATGAGCAGCAGATCCTTCTTAATTAAACAGTGGACTTTAGGCAATAGTGACTATTCAAGTTACTGCAATGTGGTGTTTTGTCAGGTGTGTGAGAAGTATATAAAATGTGATAAAAAATTTCAACTTGAGCAGCATTCAAAAACAGCAGCACATCTCAGGTCAAAAGAAAAGGGCAAGAACTTGCAGTAACTACTTTTGACTCAAGTGAAATCACAGTCAGAAGGTAATGTATTTTATGCTGACCTCTGTCAAGTCTTTGCTTTCAGCAACATTTTGCTGCATAAATTAAATAATCCTCATCTACGATTGTTTCTACAGAAATATTGTACTAGACAAAAGATACCGGACGAATCCACTCTTGGAAAAAATTACTTACCTTCACTACACGCTTCTGTTCTGTATTCATTACGTTCTTACATAGGAGGGAACAACATCTGTATATTGGTAGATGAAACAATGGATTCGTATGGTCAATACATAGCAAACTTCATAGTTGGCAAATTATGTCCAGAAGAACCCGGCAAACCTCATTTACTTTCATGCAAAGTATTAGAAAAAAACCAAACACAGCACGACTGTAAGGTTTGTAAATGATTACTTGCATCTTCAGCAGCTTACTAAATCAGAGAGCAATTGTTACAGGGTGCATATCTTAGTCACAGATGCAGCTTCATATATGTTAAAAACTGGCCAATCTCTGATGTTTTTTCCTAATCTTATCCATCTTATGTGTTTAGCCCATGGGCTACACCACATTGCAGAAGAGATACGCACTCTCTTTCCATCAGTTAACAAAGTAATATCAAGCGGGAAAAAGTGTTCTTGAAAGTGCCTGCTCGTGTACAGTTGTACAAAGAACGTCTGCTTGAGGTCTCTAATGCCGTAACCAGTTCTCAAAAGATGGGGAACTTGATTATCTGCAGTGTCATTCTACCAGAAGAACTTCAATCAAGTGAAAACTCTAATCACAAGTATTGATGATACTCGTACAGCAGGTGTTCGTGAAGCAAAGGGTGTATTTGAATGTGAAACTGCATATCAAGATATAAATTTTATCTATGCACATTATTCTTCTCTTTCAAAAGCTATTAAGGGTTAGAAACTCGTGGTGCACCCATACACGAGTCCCTTCAGTTTATGAACAAAACAATTTCTTCTTTAAATGCTGTCCATGGTGAAACTGGGAAAAAAGTTAAAAGTAAACTCAGTACAATGTTGGACTCAAACCCAGGACTAAAGAAGATTCAAGATATCAATGAGTATTTAAGTGGAATAAGAAAGTCTTTGCCAGATGAATGTTTCGATGAGTCACTACCAGTGTATAACTATTGCCCAGTCATGTCTGTTGATGTGGAACTATTATTTTCCGCAAATAAATTTATTCTGTCTGACAACAGAAAATCCTTAACCCTTGAAACCATCGAGAGAATTTTGGTAACATACTATGATTCGTCATTTGGCAAGGAGTGACACATGTATTGATGAATTAAAATAAACTGTTTACATTATAAGTGCATGTTCTTATAATTTTAGTGCATATTTTTGACATTTGTAGTGCATATTTGCATGCATATATTTGATGTTTTTAGTGCATATTGTCGCGGCAATGGTCATTGAAGTTCGGCGCAAATAGATAATAGAAGGATAGGTTTCACGTAGATAACGAACTTGTGTAAACAGATAATGCCGGCAAGCAAGATAACTGAGGCAAAGGCCTCCCTGGATAGATTAATTTGCGTTTCTCGAAGGCGATAGAATGTTCGAATTATGTAACTAGATGCTTGTTTTCCAGAAACCTCTAGTGATTGACAGAACAGTCTGGTAATCATGAATGGAGATATAAAAGGGATTGTGACATGCTAGCAGGACAGTTGTAGTTGTGAAGCAGTTGTTGTGTAACAGTCAGTGTTGTTGTAACGAGAGCTGCAAGTGTTTGTTATTGTCCTCGACCTTGGAAGATTGTGTGATGTAATGTTACATGAGAATTGGACAGTGTATTGCTACGGAAATAAAGGAGATTTTTAATTTCTGCAACTCGGCCTTTTAATTCTACGAACCCACAAAGTTACAACTGGTGTCAGGAGTGCGACATGGAGGCTACATTGGAAAAGATTTTGGAGAAGATGGCGGAAATGAAAGCAGCGAATGACAACCTCGCTGCAAAAACAGAAGCGGCAAATAACAACCTGGCCGCAGAGTTGAAACAAATGAAGACGGCTAACGAAAACATCACCGAGAAGATGAAAGAAATGAAGGCCGAATTAACAGCGAAGACGGAAGTGGCAAATAATAGCCTGGCCGCGGAACTAACAGCAAAGACGGAGGCGGCAAATAACCTGGCTGCAGAGCTGAAACAAATAAGGACAGCTAACGATAACCTTACCGAGAAGATGGAAGCCACAAACAACAGCCTGACCGCGAAGATGACTGAATTGACCACGGAGATGAAAGTGGCAAACGAGGCCCTCGCCGTGAAGTTCGAAGAGCAGCTGACTGGCGTGAGATGATGATGATGATGATGATGATATATAAGGGCGCTCAACTACGGCGGTCATCAGCGCCCTTTAAAAAACTAGTCATGGAAAAAGCCAGATATAAAACTTTCTAAAAACTATACAAGTGTAACAAAACCTATTAAAAATACACATACATAAAAACATCAATCAAAACCTACTAAAAATTTCGTTCACTAAATTCTAAACTCTAAACTAGAAAATAATCTAAAATCCTTCTCCACGGGTCTCCACGCACGGCCTACACGTGGGTGGGCCTGTTGACCGTCTCCCTCAACCACGAAGAGGAGCCCACACGAGGGAGACTGTTGGCTCGGGACCCCGGGTGCGCCAAACCCGTACCTACCGAATTAGGCCCCTGGGGGGACCGGCGTGAGAGATGACGTCTCAGAGCTCGGCAAGCGGATGGGTCAAGTGGACGAGCGCATCGAAGATTTGGCAAGCCGCGTTGACGAGCTGGAGGGAAAGGCTGACAGCAACGCAAAGTCCCTGAACGCCATGGTGGAGGACGTCGTCAGCAGGAGGTTAAAGGATTTAAAGGTCGACACCCCGGGACGCGACACATCTACATGCGTCAAAGCTCCTAAATACGACGGCGCGACAACTTTCGAAGTCTTCCGCCACCAGTTCGACGCGATGGCCAAGCACAACAAATGGTCACCAGAGGAAGAGGCCACACAGTTAATAGCCAGCCTCCAGGGACGGGCCGCGGAAGTCCTGAACGCGGTACAGACAACCATGGTGCCCAAGGACATCTGGGAGGCACTGGAGAATCGTTTTGGAAACCACCGCTTATCCTCAGCGTACCGCAGCCAGCTAAAGGCAAGATCACAGCAACCAGGGGAGACGGTGCAGGAGTTCGCCCTGGCAGTTGAGCAACTGGCTAGCAAGGTCCTAGTCGACCTCCCACCAGAGTTCGTATCCCGGGAAGCTGCCTACACATTCGTTGACGGGGTACGAGACACGGAGATTCGTCAGCGCCTAATGCTTGGCGATTATAAAACCATCCACGAAGCGCTAACGGCAGCATTAAGGATGGAGGCGGCCAAGGTAACAGCTATCCCGATGTCGAGAACGAGGAGTGTGCGCTATACCGGAGACAGAAGACCAGCCCATGGACGCCGGCAAAGACCTAGTGGCGTGTGCTGCGGGTGCGGCCAGCCGGGACACACGGAGACAGATAGCCGATACCAGGAAGAGGAGCCAGAAGAACGAGTCAGGCCCGTCGTGGAGAGGGGCACGTCGGCGCCATCACCACCATCCCCTCGAGTGACACTACGCGCCGTCAGCCGGCGTATGGATGACACCGGATGACTCTGCGAGGAGGATTCGCAGAGGTAGGACATCCTGATCCGTGGCTTGTTTGCAGACGCCGACTCACCCACGTGGACTGTACAACTCGTGTGGTAGTTTAGGCGCGCAGCAACCAGCAACTTCGTGCAGCAGCTTCCATCCAGCCCGCCGTAGAAGAAGTGCCGAATGGCCTTCTTCTAGGCGCAACAAGTAGCAGCAAGCCATAGACTGCACTATCGACCTGAAGCCTTGACGGCGCACAGCAGCAGCTTTTCCACTGGCGACTTCGAAATTTAACAGCGGGCCCCGGCCCGGCACACGAGCGTAAGCCAAGCCAAGAGCAACCCCATACCTTCTTACTACTCTCATACTGTCTTTCTTTTCCTACTAGACGGATGGACTGACAGGCAACGAAACAGCGGGCTGGTAAGACCAAAGCCAAGGGTAAGGGCCTCCGTCACTATGGCTCGCGTAGACGCCTCCCTAGAGGGGGTCCGGTCCTCTGCTAGCAGCCGGAGGGCAACCGCGCTGACTGCGGACGGCGCAAGACCAAGACCAACCACTAACCCTGCCTCTCCTGAGAGCACAGAACCAGTGCAAAAGCGCACTAAGTGTCTGCTGCTGCCCCCTGCCAACCTATGGCAGCGCCAGCTCCTGCCCACCCCTCCCAGGTCTCACTGCCGGAGTCAGACGACTCCGACGCCGAGAGCTTCGTGCTCGTAGAGGGACGGAGAAGGAAGCAGCAACGTCCTAAACTACCGTCGCCCCAACCACAGGGCCATCATCCACCCCCAACCAAAGGGGGGGCCTAAACTGCCCCCTATCGTGGCAGACACTTTCCCCAATCACGTGGGAATTGAGACTTCTGGCCCAACGCCTGAAGATGAAATTCGAGGCGCACAGGAGGCCTAAAAAGGTTCGAATAATAGGTTCTAGGGGAACCTACAGGAGAAAAAGAGAAAAAACTTTTTAAAAAATTCACCTTCCACCCATCAGCCTATAACAAATTCCAAAAAATCTTCTCAAAACACAACATAACTCTTGCACCTCAAAACAGGTTTAATATCAGAAATTTGTTAAAAGGCCCTCCCAAAAATTCAATCCCTACCAAAGAAAATCCAGGAATCTATGAGATCAAATGTGAAACTTGCCCTAAAATTTATATAGGAAAAACAAAAAGAAATATTAACATCAGAACTAAAGAACATATGAGAAACATTAAAAATGGTGAAACAGAAAAATCAGCAGTGGCTTTTCATTTTTTGAATACTAGACATGACATCAATTTAGAAACATCTCTAATAAAATACGTTAATCACCCCATAGACCTTTCCGTATGGGAAAAAATTTTCATTAACAAAAATCGTCATAGAGTCATGAATTTTGAAACTCTACCACCGGACATCTTTGACAAGTACATCACGCCATCTATTGACAATACGGAGAAAGAAGAAACCACTACAACTTGCACTAGTCGAGTATCAGCTGAGGATAGGAGCAAGAGCTCTTGAAACATGTCCTGTGAATAAACAGTGTGAGTGAAGCAATGTGTCAATATATTCTCGATTCAATTTTGTACCAGTAGGAGTATGTTTACATCGATACAACTAAAAGTTGAGATCAGCTTAAACAGTACCCATATGAAATAATCAAGTTTACTACACTTCTAGTATGGTAAGTGCAACAGGCCATGTATCATTTCAATACACTTTACTATGTTCTGCATCACAAAGGTTTAACTTTGATTGTAACCTTGATTCGGCATTTATTTTATACATCTTATTTCCTTAAACCAAAACCCACAAAGTTTGAGATTTATTTCTTCCTGTATATTATTTGGAAAGTATATATTACACATGCAAAATAGTGGTTTTTGCAGCTGCCTAAGTAGTTTGGAAAGAAAAAGTATGGTCTTGTATTTGAAGAAATACAAACCTGCTGACTGACTGACTGACTAGTGATGGAGTTGGGTAATAATTGCCCTTAACAATGAAACCTAGGGTGCTTGATGGTATACGTAAACTTTTTTTTAAACAACATTGTAAAGACTTTTCAACATTTATCAGTATTTTAAGTCAGATGCACTGTGCCCAGCATGTATAGTGTGTAATGGACTTTTATAATGTTTCCATTTTATTTCTGCATTCAAATGCTTGATAAAACTTTGTCATCAACATTAGAGAAATGCAGTGATACAGTTGTTTGCAGATGACAAAATACAATCAATGGAATCAATTTGGGCAATGGAATTCATATATTTCATTAAGCCAGAATTAAAATATGCTATATCTGGAACTTTTGTGGAACTTTTGTTGAATAAATGCTACAAACTTTGTGTTCTAATTTTGAGAAATTGGTTCTTGTACGAGGGTCGGCTGAAAAGTCCCAGGCCTCATACAGAGATGGCGCCACTGAGCCAGTTTGATGGACTGCATCATACCTACAGTTTAACTCTAGGCTAGCCTGTATCCATAGTTACAGGTCAGTAGTTTTTTTAGTTTTTGAATGACAGCATTTTAAACAAAACAAGTGTAGAGGTTTCACGAAATGGGAGGATTTGATAAAAACGAGCTGTGATTAAATACTTCCATTTGAAAGGCTTAATGCCTAAAACAATCAAGGAGGAAATGGACAGTACATTGAAAGACTCTGTCTCTTCATAGACAATGATAAAATGGTGGGTTGCAGACTTTAAAATGGGACTATGAGCACTAGTGATGAGCCTTGCTCTTGATGCCCTGTGGAAGTCACAACTCCAGAGGTCATTAAAAAATTCATTGTTTAGTACTGGAAGACCGCATTACAGTTGTTTGAGATAGCAGAGGCTGTAAACATATCAAAAGAATGTGCAGGTAATATTTTAAGTAATGTTTTGGGCTTTCACAACATCTGTGCAAGATGGATGCCACATTTGTTGATACCTGATCAAAAGTTGCAAAGAAAAACTGTTTCTGTTAAGAATTTGGAGCTCTACCATAAAAATCCCAGTCAATTTTTGAGACGGCTTATTACCATGGATGAAACTTGGATGCATCACTATACTCCAGAAAGTAAATCACAGTCAAAACAGTGGATTGTGCCAGGTGAACCAACTCTAAAACGGCAAAGTCAATTATGTCAGCTAACAAGATCATGGCGAGTATTTTCTGGGATGTACAGGGAATTATTTTTATTGATTACTTGGAAAAGGGTAAACGTATCACTGGTGACTACTACGCAAGCTTACCGCAACATTTGAGTCATGGGGTGAAAAGAAAAACACTTCATTTGGCAAATAAAAAAATCTTGTTTCTTCATAACAATGCTCTGGCCCATTGTTCAGTCATCCCAATGGAAAAAATGTGCAAATTAAAGTTTGAATTGCCGGAATGTTCACCATATTAGCCAGATCTAGCACCCAGTGACTACCACCTGTTCCCAAACCTTTCTTGGAGGATGAAGATTTCACAGCAATGAGGAGGTCATTGATGCGGTAAAGAGCTATTTTGAGTACCATGATAAATTGCACTACAGAGGTAGTTTAATTAAATTATAACACCAATATGAGAAATGCCATATTGATTATGTCTGGAGATTAAGTTGAGAAATAAAGAAAACAAATATTTTTTAATTTTTTTTTTTATTGTGAGGCCCCTCTTAAAGGTGACTTACTGTAATGCCAATAATAAGTGACATTGGTATTTTAGTGGAGAGAGGGCCTATTTTTACCATTATTTCACTAAACCTTGAGTTTTTACCTACATCAGCAGTGTCACTAATTTTTCCCCTTACAGTGTTTTATGTTTTCTGCGTGTTTCTCAGTTCTATATAGAAATCAGTCAACTACTGCTTTTCTCTGATTTTTAGTTTTAGTACATTTTTTGCATATTACATTTTAGTATATATAGTGACTGAAATGTAAGATTTAGTGCCTTAAAGTGTGTTAATGTGAATAATATGTCTCAGCTATGTGCAGACACTGCAGTTATATCACAGAAGAAATCGTGATATAACATATTCCTACACTTCCAGGAAGGGATATTTTGCTCATTTCTATTGAAAAAATCTTTTTTTATTCATTATTCAAACTGAGTTATAAAAAATGTATAGCTAATCTGTAACATGCCACTATTCCATTATAATTGGTGCAGTGTGGTTCTAGATTCAGAAATAAATTCAGTTGTTTCATGTAGCATCAGCATTTCCTTGATTTATTCTTAAAATATAAACCCATGAAATGAGACAGATTTTTCTATACAATACTAAATGTTTAATGGGAAAATGGATTGCATCCCTTTTGGAGCAGTGCCTTCAGTTGTTGTTCCTTAGAAAAAGAATGCTTATTTGTTGAATTAAAATATTTAAAATATGAAACCATGTGATACTTTCTTTTTGTATTTCAAGCAGATTTTTTATTATAATTTTGTAGTGAAGGAACATTGGACAAATGATAGTATAAAAGATAAGAAAAAAGAAAATTATTTTTCTTTCCTAGCAGGTTTTATAATTTAAGTGTATAATTGGAGCTCCCATTAGTTAATGGGAAGCAAAGGTGCTTAAAGTGTTTTAACATACTGCTGTGCTAAATGTACTAAAATTATAATTTCCTAATCCATCCATTGTTCCTTAGAGTCAGAAGATTCCATACTTGTTTCCAGAAGAATAAAGAATAAGATCAATAAGTTCAAATCGCTTGATTAAATAGCTAGATCTCTGCTCTTTTCTTAAAATAATTTGTATGTTTACACATTGAGGATGGATGATCAAATGTGCATTTTAGCAAGAATTTTACCTCCAGATGTGGATTCTACTTATGTGAGGTGAATGTGATTTCATGTCATCAAACACATCTCAATTTGTTTCTTGTTATCTTTCTTTGCTGAGCTCGTAGGACTTATTTTTCTTCTCAATAACGAATGTCAGGTAACTCTAAGCTCTATGAACCCCAAGCTCATTAGAGCATCATTTCACCCATTCCATTCATCGTCTGATATGACAACGTTGGAGGATGTAAATTACCCCCCCCCCCCCAAAAAAAAAAATCTTCTCAATCATTCAGTTTCCCCACTATGATCAAAGAGCAAAGAAATTTATCATTGAAGAATCAGTTCTGGATGATTCTTTTTCTTAATATTTTTAATGATAATGACTAATGCTTTGAAAGTGCGTTTTCTGATGAAGGCATTCTGTTAAGAACCACCAGTATCAAACAATTTGAATTGCCGTATTTGGGAACCAAATAAATAAAATAAATCTATTATTTGAAATCAAATAATCTGTTTTTAAATGCAAATAAGTGTGAAATGTAGACATTGCATCCAGCATTATCTTACCCTCATAAGAATTTTTTGTGTTCTTCAGGGAAACTTCCAAAAGTATATATTTGATAAAACATTATGTAAAGTAAATAAGATAAATGGAGGTACTGTGTTATGCTTGCAAAAATGAGTAGAACCACATATTACTTAGGACATTTAGCAATAGCATTGGATTGATGACATTGTTTACATCACGTTTACTGCAAGTAACCTACACTTACTGTACACAAAAGAGATAGTTGCTATTTTAACTACAAGTAAACAAGTTAAAGATAATAAAATGCAGGATGCCTCATCTTCACATATCATAAACCTTGGCAAATATATTCTGGGAGTTTTGCTTCTTAAAAAGAAAAGGTTTTAAAGATATGCATTTTTTAATTTAGAGATTCAAAAGTCTTTTTATAGGAATATAGCATTGTGACTAGCCATCCTTAATATGTTAACATATTCAGCAGTGTAATAATAAACTATACTCCTAAAGATTATTAATGGGACATGTATTTTATTTCTTAAATTTGGCATGCTCTTCTGTCAGTTTATTAATGCAGCTGTAGTGAATTGAAGATATACATGTTTTGAACTTAACTGGTATAAATGTCAAATCAAATAGTTTATAAAGGTAAATGTTGAAGGCACCTATCTCAAAAATATATTGTGTTAGAATCATTAAGCAGCATATTTTATTGTTTACTTTCTTAATTATATTTTACAAAGTAAAAATTTTAAAATTTAATTTTTATTATAAAATATGTATAATATGAAATATTAAAAAAATAGTAAATATCCTTTAACTCAGAAATAATACATGTTTCTTTTAGAAATCAAATTATGTCTTATTCTTTTGAAACATGTGGATAGATTTTTAGTTTCACTGTTGCTTGTAATTATTACACAAGCATGATACAAATGTGGCTAATGAGACAAACTAGAGAGTTACATAGTAGCTGTGTTAAGCATGGCCAACAACATAATAGGGTCTATCAACAAGTCTCCTTTCTCTAACATGTGATAGCTGCCATTGTTATTGAGTTACAGCGGTCATTTTTTTCATGTGCTTACAGTGCTAATTGACAAATAGCCATGAAACATTATAGCATTCAGCAATGCGTAGAAATTGTGAAACTGTATTTCGCCAAACCTTCCATGTATTACATGATACCAGGGAAGTTTTGGCCACAATTGGATGGTATGGATCTGAGAAACATCTGGTTCCAGCAAGATGGTGCCACATGTCATACAGCTTTTGAAGGAGAAGTTCAGAGGTTTCATCATTTTGCATGCCCCCAAGATCATGTGATTTAATGCCATTGGATTACTTCTTGTGGGGTTATGTTAAATCTCAAGTTTATGCCAACAAGCCAGAAACAGTAAATGATTTTATGAATAACATCACACGTGTTATTCGTGAGGTTGAAGCTAATTTACGTTCTTCTGTAATTGAAAACTGGATCAACCATATACGAGCAACCCAACGAAGTTGCAACGGTCAATTAAATGATGTTCTCTTCCACACATGACATTAACTATCTTCCAAAATAAAATAAATAAACCTCTATCATTTATAGAACATGTTTTATTTAAGTTCAAAGATAGGACACTCTTTTGAAAGATCCTGAAGCATTATGATGTAACTGAGGCACTTAGAACCATAAAGCACAGCATCATTGATTTTGAGATTTTAGCATGTATGCATTTATTTATCCATTTATTTATTTAGTGCCAAGCTTTTACATAATTACATCTGCTGGGGTTGACCCTAGCCACTTGTCCAACAGATGTCGAGAACTACATTTCTTATACTTAAAGATCAATAGCATGTATGCATGCTCCTGCTCTTGGCATTTGCCAGCCTTTTGGTCAAATAGCTGTAGCTATGCTTTAGGCCCTCTTTTATTTAATGAAACGTTCATAAGAAGCTGTGTTGCTAGTTTTTCCTGATATTCAGTTTCATAAGGGCCCACAAAGCATTAAGTATCATTGTGTTTGCTCTGCGCTATTCAAATTTTATCTAGTGTTGGCAACATAATTTACTCTTTACATCATGTTCGCAAGTAGTACTTTGTAATGGAAATGTTGATTTTAGCAAACATCTTCTTTTCTCAAAACTATGTTTCTGTGCTTTGGGCCCTTATGGTTCTCAGCACCTCAATTATTTATTTTGTACAAATTTAACGAACAGTTTGTTTTTTTTTTTTTAAATATGGATGTCTTAGACAACTGTTATTTCATTTCAATGGGTCATGACGGACCAGAACAAATCAGCTAAGTGCAGTTCACACTGCAGTTTATCTCATTA
Source organism: Mantis religiosa (assembly GCA_030765055.1). Taxonomy (NCBI): domain Eukaryota; kingdom Metazoa; phylum Arthropoda; class Insecta; order Mantodea; family Mantidae; genus Mantis; species Mantis religiosa. The sequence goes on along the minus strand of CM060949.1, from coordinate 123,592,388 downwards.
GCCACATGTTGCAAATACATATGGCAGTTATAAATTAAAAAGAGCCAGGAGCATTATAGACTATTAGATTTTACTAGCCATATGGAAATAATTTTCTATGATTATCATTATAAACTATTTGACAGAGGGAGACATTTTTCATTAAATATGATTTGTATGGTTCTGTTCATGGAAGCAAAAAGTGCTGTCTCTACAACTTTGTGTTTATATTGAATGAAATGAAGACATTATATTATATATGTCATACATTATTTTCTTTGTAATATTTTTAGTAAATCTGTGTGAAGTATATTTTTTGTTTCTGTTTTAAGTGTTAACAGGCTTGTAATTGGAGTTAGCAGTTGGAAGCATAGAGTAGAAAGCATACATAAATATTTGTCTCTTTTTCTTGACATTTGGAGGACTTTAGTAACAGTAACTTCCAGATTCATTCATAAAATTATTTGTAGTTGGCTTTTTTCACACCTCGTTACTGACATTTTAATTTTTGAAGGATAGTGTCGGGAGCTGTTGTTTCCATTTTCAACCTAGAGGGCCTGGCTGTTGTCTGTTGATACACTTGACAACATGCACCCTAAGAGGTAGCCATTGGTCTAATCCTTCAGCTCAAATTTTTCCATACTTTAAAGGAAGTCCTGTAATTGTCACTTATCTTTTTGCAAAGATGTTTCCTAAAATAATGTATACGATGGGAAAAAATGCTCACCAGCATATAAATAACATCTGTGATTGAAAGAAGACATATTTATGCATCCTTTCTTCTCAGTATGTATGCCCCTGTGTGAAATACAAGCGCTAACTTAGTAATACACTGCCATACAGATATAACTAAAATGCAGTTATTTGTAGATGTATGGGAGTTCTTATTATGTTTCCATACCGTAACAAGAAGGAAATGTATATTGGAGAAAAATAAAAATAAATGTTCAAATTCAATAACATGCTTATTTTTAATTCAGCAAAAAATTAAAATGCTAATTTATTACCTCCTTAATTATCATGTACTAACAGCAGTACTTTTCTTTTCAAATATGAAGCAAGTAAACAAGTTCTCATTGAAGAATTTTTAAGAGCCTTTCCTATTCTTAAAAATGAAGACACTTCCTCCTCCTCCTCCTCCTCCTCCTCCTCCTCCTCCTCCTCCTCCTCCTCCTCCTCCTCCTCCTCCTCCTCCTCCTCCTCCTCCTCCTCCTCCTCCTCCTCCTCCTCCTCCTCCTCCTCCTCCTCCTCCTCCTCCTCCTCCTCCTCCTCCTCCTCCTCCTCCTTCTCCTCCTCCATGTACAAATGTTATTATTGGCTCTTGCAATATATCTGAATATTTTTACAGATTTCTTCGAGAAAAAATTAAAAGATGGATTCCTGGATTCCTACAAGGCGTGTCCGTAAAATAAGGTCTCCAATTTTATTTAATATAGAAAACATGTTTATTGTCAATGAATATTACATCGATGGAAAGGTGGAACTTACAGCTATTTTTCAACGTAATCACCACTCTGATCGATGCATTTTTGCATGCGCTGTGACAGTTTTTGTATACCCTTGTCATAGCACTCTCCTGCCAAGTTGCTCAGGTAGCGCTCAACCTCGTTTTTCAAATCATTGTCGGTCTGAAAATGTGTTCCACCCAGGTGTCACTTCAACTCAGGAAACAGATGATAATCACTAGGTGCTAAGTTTGGACTTTAGGGGGCATGGGTGAGGTTGTTCCATCTGAACTGGGCCAGGAGATCTTCGGTGAGCATTTTGGGGGCCTACCTCGCACACACCTTGCAATAATGCAAATGTTTGGTCAAAATCTTGTCAATCGTAGTCTTACTGATTTCAGGGATAAGTTTGCACAGCTCAAGAACTGTCACATGCTGATCTTTAAGCATTTCTTGCTCCACTTTTGCAATTGTTTCGGCTGAAACCGAAGGCCAACCAAAATGCTCTTCGTCATGGACGTCTGTATGTCTTTGAACTCTCTAACCCACTTTCGCACGTTTTTGACATCCATACACTATGGCCCATAGACTTCGCATAACTGACGATGAATTTCAGTGGGGATAGTGTCCTTGGCAATCAAAAAACGTATCACCGCATGCAACTCGCACTTGGCAGCGGAAGTGATAGGAGGCTCCATCGCAAACGGCTGCCCAGCCAAGACTAATGGTTGCAGTGGGTTTGTTGTGGTGGGGATTTGAAGGGGTCAAACCAAACTACATGCCAGTATTTCCGGATCTCGCGTAATAGCGTTCCTCACGGCTCCAGCGCCTTGGGGACCTTATTTTACAGACATGCCTCATATTTATCATTTTTTTCAGCATGAAATTATTAATGGATTCCTAATAGCCATCTTTCTAGTGTTTGAATCAACTTTTAGATGAGGGGATGGGGAATTCAAGATGAGATTTGTGTTATATGGAGTGGAACAAATTAAAGTGACCTGGATGAGAAGCTACAATTGGACATAAATGTGACAGGCACATCACGCGACTGAAACCGGTTTAGATTTTAGTGTAGGCTGTGTCAGTGTGAGTTGTTCAGTGCACAGGTGAAGATGGTATTCACAGTGCAACAGAAGGTGTTTGTTGTGGAAATTTGCATTAAAACAAATTCATGGAAAGAATGTCGGTTGTTTGCTGATGTGTTTAATCAGATTAAGGTGCCACCAAAGAGTGCCATGCAGCGATTAGTCACAAAATGGCATCAGAAAATGCTTCAGAGCCCTAAAAAATCAACCCAATACCTGTTGCAGAAGACCAGCATATAAATTCAAATATGCGGATGACTACTCCTCAGCACCTCCAGTTGTCTAACTGGCTGTTCATTGAAATAATTAATAACTTGGATTTATATCTTATTCTTTTTATTTCTGATGAAACCTGTTTCATCTTAGTGGTTATGTTAATCTACAGAATGACTGGTACTGACATTGGAGAATCTACATAACTTCCACCATACACCATTGTGTGATCAAAAGGTTAGTGTTTGGTTTACAGTGTCCGCATGCCACCTTATTGCTCCCAGTTTCTTTCAGAGGTCAGTCTGATCTCTGCCCTAGCTGGCCAATCAGGTCATTTGATCTGTCATGTGAGATTACTTTTTGTGGGGAACCCTCAAGGATAAGCAGCAAACTTCATAGTCCTCAAGAACTGCAGCTGGACATTTCTGATGAGATTGCAGCAATTCTAGCAGTCCAGCTTTGATCTTCCTTCTGCAACTGACTGATCATGATTCAGAGGTGCCAAGAGATGAATGGTGATCATGTTCAATATCTGCTATAAGCAGGTTACCAAACTATCTCCTTCCTTTGATGTGTTTCTTGGAAATCTGGAACTTTTCATTTTTATTTGCCCCACCCTGTATGGGGCTACCAGTAGTGGGGAGTGGCGGTGGCGGCGGCGGTGGCGGTGGCGGCGGCGGCGGCGGCGGCAGCGTCGGTCAGACCAATACATAAGAGCAATGAAGAAGTTTGTATTCTACTAGATGTAAATATTAAGAATAATCCACTCACCAAATTTATGTAAACATATATTACATAAAAGAATAAAGTAAATAATCCTTTTCAATTTTAATGGTCAATTTTTTCAACAAACTTCTGGTTTGGCAATCGGTAATCTACTTCCACCTTTTTTTTGCTGAATAGTTTGAGCTGTTTTGAAATGCAAGTCACTAAAGCATTTCCTTTAATTCTTAAAACTTGGTATAGATACATATATGACATTTTTGCTAAAGCTCCTGATAAATGTTGCTTAAAATCTTCTAAATTTACAAGATAAGGCTATAAGGTTCACATTAGAAATTGAAAATAATGGTTGCCTTCCTTTTCTGAATCTAAAGATAAAAGATAATATACTGTAACGGGAGCGCTGGAACACCCTGTGAAAGCAGCTGGCAGCGGAAGGCAGGGGAGGTTCGGTTAGCCACACCTCCTCCTCGTTTGTCTTGTAGTGGTGACAGACTGTGGTCAGGGAAAAAAACATGACTGTGTCGCCTGTTTTCTCTACACCTGTTTCTCGAAATTACGTAATCTGGAACATTCTCCTGGTCACTAGAAACCGGCGATATTCCTATATAAAGAGAGTTACAGACAGACAGAGAGAGTCAGTCAGTCAGTTGGTTAGTGTGTGAATGAGGACAGTTCTTGGTGTAAGAAGGCAGTGTTAGTCAGTGACGTGTTAATGTACGAGAAGATTGTGCAACGGAAGACTGTACGTAACTGGTATGTGCAACGGAGTTTATGTAATCGCGAGTACAAGGAAATTGTAACGGACGAACTGGTGAATTGTAATTGTGTGCAGCAAGTAATTCCGTGTAATTGGCAAGTGTTTAACTGTGAGTCGGTGGAAATAAAGAACATTGTTGAGTGGTGTAATTGGACTTTTTATTTCACGAACCCACAAAGTCACACTGGTGTCAGAAGTGGGATGATAACATCACCGAACATTACAACCATGGACGCGGCATTGGAGAAGATGATGGAAATGAAGGCGGAACTGACAGAAATGAAGACGGCCAACGACAACATCGCCGGGAAGATGGAAGAAATGAAGGCCGAACTAATCTCGGAAATGAAGACGGCAAATGAAAACCTCGCTGCAAAAATAGAAGCGGCAAACAACAACCTCATCGCTGAGTTGAAACAAATGAAGACGGCCAACGACAACATCACCGCGGAGATGGAAGAAATGAAGGCCGAGTTAACCACAGAAATGAGAGCAGCGAACTGCAGTCTGGCCACGGAAATGAAGGCGGCGAACGAGGCTCTCGCCGCACAGTTTGAGGAACGTTTGGCCGACGTGAGGGATGACGTCGCGAACCTGGGCAAACGGAAGGGTCAAGTAGACGACCGCCTTAATGATTTAGAGGAAAAGGCCGACAACATCGCAAAACCCCTCACCCGCCTGACGGAGGAAAACCGGCCTTATGTGTGGACGGAGGACGCCGAAGACGCTTTCCAGCACCCGAAGGGGACCCTGTGCAGTGCTTCAATTTTGGGTTTCCCACAACCGGGTGGCGCCTTCATTGTGGACACCGACGCCAGCGACCATTGCATTGGAGGTGTCCTATCGCAGATCCAGGACGGCCACGAGCGCACAAGAGTGGAAGAGGAGGAGCGTGCCGCAGCAGTCCGAGTAGTTGTGGCAGTGCCTGCTGAAGGCTGGGATAGCGCAGGCCTGAGGAGGGAGCAGCTGGCGGACGCAGACTTGGGGCCACTCTTGAGGGAAGTGGACGCAGGGACGAGACCAACCTGGGAGGACATCGCACCGAGGAGCGCCACCTACAAGTCGCACTGGGCCCAATGGGACTCGTTGAAGACCAGAGAGGGCGTGCTGTTCCGGGTATGGGAGTCAACCGATGGGAAGGCGCAGAGAGGACAGTTGGTACTTCCCCGGAGCAAGGTCCCGGAAGTCTTGGAGGAAGTGCACGCCGGTACTTCAGGAGGACACCTGGGAGCGAACCGAATGATTCACAAACTACGGCAGCGCCACTTCTGGCTGAGACTCCGAGCAGATGCTGGTGGTACACCTGGACCGCCTCGCACGCTACGATGGGGCTGTTCGGGGCGAACAGCTTTGAGGAGGGAGCAGTGTAACGGGAGCGCTGGAACACCCTGTGAAAGCAGCTGGCAGCGGAAGGCAGGGGAGGTTCGGTTAGCCACACCTCCTCCTCGTTTGTCTTGTAGTGGTGACAGACTGTGGTCAGGGAAAAAAACATGACTGTGTCGCCTGTTTTCTCTACACCTGTTTCTCGAAATTACGTAATCTGGAACATTCTCCTGGTCACTAGAAACCGGCGATATTCCTATATAAAGAGAGTTACAGACAGACAGAGAGAGTCAGTCAGTCAGTTGGTTAGTGTGTGAATGAGGACAGTTCTTGGTGTAAGAAGGCAGTGTTAGTCAGTGACGTGTTAATGTACGAGAAGATTGTGCAACGGAAGACTGTACGTAACTGGTATGTGCAACGGAGTTTATGTAATCGCGAGTACAAGGAAATTGTAACGGACGAACTGGTGAATTGTAATTGTGTGCAGCAAGTAATTCCGTGTAATTGGCAAGTGTTTAACTGTGAGTCGGTGGAAATAAAGAACATTGTTGAGTGGTGTAATTGGACTTTTTATTTCACGAACCCACAAAGTCACAATACTAAACTTTGGTACTTATAGGAAATCAACTCATATTGACATTTACATAAATAAAAGTTTTAACCCTTTTGCACATAAATTTACTGTTTTTAATAGTTTAATTTATAGGTTAATAAGTATATCCCTAAATAAAGAGGTATTCAATGGAGAATATAAATGCATTATTAATACTGCTTTAATGAATGGTTTTAATAAAGATTTTATACATAAAAGTATTGAAAAATTCAAATATCAAAAAAATGAAAATTATGTTTCAATCCTTAAAAAATATAATTTTAACAAATTTACTTACCATCCTTGGGCTAATAAACATGATATAATCTTGGTTCCTCAAAATAAATGTAATACAAAACATTGCCAAATATTTCTAAAAAAGATAAGGTTTCAGATAAAAAAATCTGGCATTTATCAATTCAGCTGTTTACATTGTGACTGTGTTTACATTGGAAAGGACCAAACGTAATTTGGAAACCAGAATGAAGGAACATTTTAAAAATACTAGTTATAAACAGTTTGATAAATCAGCTGTGGCAGATCATTTTTGGTCATTTAATCATGAAATAAATCCAGAAGTTAAATTATTAAAGCAATTAAAGGGACTGATAGATTTAATGGTTTGGGAGAAACTATTTATCTTAAGAAGCAGAAATCGCAAGATGAATTTTAAAATACTCTGATTCTGTACATAAATTTGTTTTGCTTCCATTAAACGGCAGTAAGATAGCGAACCTTCTATCACCTAGTAGCAGTAACCACATGAAATTAAACAGTTTAAAAAGAGAGCTGAAGATGCAGAGAATGAATTTTTGAACTAGACCTATGAAGAATTTACAATTTTTTAAACATATAAATGAAATTGGTCACAAATTATTATATTTTATTGTAATATTTGTATTGCTTCATTGTTAGTAGCTTCAGGTTTTACGTATTACATAAACATTTTGCTTCGATGTGATGACATTTCTGTGGACTTGCTCCTATGCATGACATTTTTTGCAGAATAATATCTGGCATCCAATCTGCTGCAAGATGTTCAGCAGGAAAGTCATTTATACATGGTCCATCAATAATCACAAACATAACAGAAGCCAGTTTTTTTTTATTTGCATACAATTGCAGAGCTTAGTGAGAGTATTATTCATTGCAATAAACCCCCTTTCACACTCTGTGGATACTGGCATTATTTGTATTCTTTGAATCAGTTCCTGTAAATGTTCATCAATAAAATCTTTCTTTTTCACTTGCTTGCACTTGAAAACTTCCTCAGTGGTTTTTACAGCATGAGCTGTACTGTTTGAAGGCATTAATTTCAAGGTTTTACACAGGAACTCAATTTTATCACCAAATAATTTGTTTTATTCAAGCTCTTTCAAAGTGAAAATTAGCACTAGCAGTTAAAATCCTGCAGTTATGTGTCCACTAATGCTTGAAGTTGCTGCTTGAAATTTGTGAATGATTCATCACTCTGAAGGTTTGAACATAGCATGACCTTTGAATGTTTTTGTAGCTGAATATTCGACTTGAGCAGCTTGAAAATCTATGCCAAGCAAGTCTTTTGTTGCAGCTGTTGCACCAATACACAATGTTATTTATGAAGTAGTAACAGCATCATATTTTCTGGACTGTAGGAATAAGAAAAGTGATTTGTTTCCAAATACTCCTAAATAATGCTAACTTCATTGTAAAAGTCCATAAATTCATTTTCTGGAGGAATGCTTTAAAATGTAGCACTTGCTTATTCTAATAATTTTACATTACCATTTGTGAAACACTGAATAAGAAAACTATAACTAGACATTATGGCTACCATGGTTTTGCATGAGGATGCTACCCAGTGGATGTCAAATATTGCTCCTATTTATTTAAATTGTAGTCCCAATATCATGGCTATTTCTGTTAATTCTGGTTGGCTTTTTGGGCTGCCGGAAAAATGTGAATATACGGTGTCCATGAAAGATTTGAAATATAGTGGAACAGACATTTTATGTTACTCATGAACTGCAAGCTCCAGTTTATGATTCAAACAATGAACAATTACATAAATGTATGTAGCTGCTCATTTATGCACAGGTTATGGATTTGCAGCTTCATTTGAAGCTATCAACTGATCAGAAAACATTTCTTTGGAAATTCCATTGGTAACAAAACAGGATAAAATACAGTTGGCAATACTTCTCCTTTTAATATGTAACTTTACAATATTCGTAAAAGCAGCTGCATGATATGCCACTTTAGATGCAATGAAAGTAAATAAATAAATATGATAGTCAACATGAAAAATTCAATGCCATGGCCGGGATTTGAACCACGAATCTCCTGGTTTCCATCCAGTTGCTCTAACCCGTTGAGCTACTATGGCCAACGTGCCGTCCTGACATTAAATTCTCCATTTGACTCGTATATTTCCCCAGTAGACCACTAGGGGCTCTTGCATTCGAGATACACCGTTTGTGGCGACCTACTATTGTAAGTACTTGAGTCCCAGGCTTCATCATTTAATTCTTATTATTTTAGTTAATTGTTGGAAATTAATCATTTCTCCACACTAGCCATATATCGGCTAAGGTTTTTGATAGATAGTCAACATGAAAAATTCAATGCCATGGCCGGGATTTGAACCACGGATCTCCTGGTTTCCGTCCAGTCGCTCTAACCCATTGAGCTACCATGGCCAACGTGCCGTGCTGCCATGGCATTGAATTTTTCATGTTGACTCTATCAAAAACCTTAGCCTATATACAGCTACTGTGGAGAAATGATTAATTTCCATCAATTAACTAAAAAAATTAAATATTTGGTTTGCTTGGCTAGAGCTTTTGTCAAAACACTGAAAACACAATGGGAATCAATTATGTTTTGATAGGAGAATGACATGTGCTGTACATTGAGCCTATTCAAAGCTTGCAGTTCACATAAACTTTTAAAAGATAAGAATGGCTTTTTTTCTTTACAGATGATATACGCCTTTCTAAAACCATTCATACTTATTTCTTTTAATTCGTTGCTTCCCACTTTCTAAAATCAGAAAGTGTTTTTTTTAATATTTCCTTTTTTTTATTTTTTTTATTCAGAATAGATTCACTCTCACCATGATCACCAGTTTTATTATTTAATTTTTTGCTCTTGTTTTCATTTAACATTTGAATAAAACCTAGTTCATTAAGCATTTTACTGCCTTTAAGAAAACTATGATTTTATATTTTTAAGCTGTACAGACATATAACACTCCTGGAACTGTTTGATGAAAGCCAGCAGTGATTGGTTTTATATTTTTAAAATCTAATTTTGTCCCTATACCCCCAATTAATGCAATGCATTTACTCTCACTATTTTCACTAACACATACCCATTTTAATGCTGCGAGTTATAACTGAGAAGTTGTAATATTAATATTACCTGAAGTTGAATCTGAGATTCAAACTGGAATGTATCAGTCAATACTTTGTGTTACTTTATGCTTTCAACCACTCACTTCTGCAAGAAATCGAATTGAATACTGCAAGCTACAATTGTCATTACTGGTGCAGCCTTATGATCCTGAATGCCAACCCATACAAATGAACCAAATTGTTTATTACTTAGCTTATTTGGTATTAGTGACACAGTACTTCTGCTGACACACAGCTTGCACTCGTACCATGGATCGAAAGTGTTCCATGTCTTTTTGTGTTTCCAAAGAGAGCAGAAATAATGCTTACAATAAAAAGAAAAAAAAGCAATACTTCCCTGGCAGGGAAGGAGTTTTTCTTTGTTGAGCCAGGGAAATTATTAAATGAGGGGGAAAAATCCTTAACTTGAACCTGGTGTCTTCCTCACGAGAGATTAACATTCCCAATCTTAATGAATAGAGACTATGATACAATGAAGCACAAAATTATATTAATATTTCCATGTTATGAATGAGTGAATGAATTTCCTGTAATTCCTTAAGTGGAACATAGGGCATGAACCATGCAACCTCGAAGCCCGTAGGCAACAGGTTGAGAATCAGAGATATCTTGATCAGAGAGATTCCGGGATGAGGGATCAGCCCAATGCCAGAAGTGAAAGTACCAGATATGAGGTGATAAGAAAGATGATGATGGAGTAATCAGTGGAATGCTGGTGGGGGAAACCAGAGGATGTGGAGAAAACCTGCCCCAGTACCATGTCCTCTACAAATCTCACTTTGCGGTCGCCTTTCGGATGTTATACAATAGTTTAATGCCTCACACTGTGAAATTTTTGTTCATTTTTAAAAAGAGGATAATAACTCAAAATACTGTAACAAAGGTTTATTATGTATATTTGAATATCACTGGCTAATGCCTGGGCTTAATACCTAATCATATGACTTGTGTAGCTTAGTACAAATAATACTACATTACATTACTGCTATATATATATATATATATATATATATGTGTGTGTGTGTGTGTGTGTTATATATAATACAGAAGAAATATAAAAATAAAATATTGACAATACATCCTTTTATAGTAAGTGATATGACAATAAATTGGTTTTCTAAGAATGTGATCTGAAACCAGAAAATATACCCTTGTTCTGAAACAGTTTACTGTTAAAAATTGCTAAATGGTTGTATCACTTGATAACTGTTGAGTCTCTTCTTTATTAACTGTAAAAGCTTGACTACTACACGACGAACTCCAATGATAGAAAATAATTTAAATTAATTGGGAGTCGATTAATGACACAAAACAACACTTACTTTTAAATTTTCCCGGAACTAGTTTCTGAGGCCTTCCCTCTATCTTCAGCCGGACATCGACTGGTTCTCATTGGTGTAGCTGGCAATATTTTGTCATCGGTCTCTGGTGGCGGTTCGAGGAACTTGCTGAACAAATCTTTCTGGGGGATGTCGAAATTGAATACTTTGTTCCTATTTTTTGAAATAAAGATTTGTTCCCATGTGGACAGTTCTTCTTTTCCTGTTGTATGTTTTAGTAATTTTGGTTCTGGATTTATGTTGTGGTTTTTTTTCCCAAAAATGCGTGGCAACTGCTGATTTTTCTAATTGTTTGTATTTTATGTTCCTAAAGTGTTCCTTTGCTCTTGTTTCTGAATTTCTTTTGGTTTTTCCAATATAAATTTGACTACAGTCACAGCATTCAATTTGATATATACCAGATTTTTTGTTAGATGGAATGGCATCTTTGATGTTTGAGCAAATTAGGTTTTTTAAGGAGTAATGGTTCACTGGAGCTAGTTGAATGTTTTGTTTTTTGAAGACTTTTTTGAATTTATCAAAGGCCCTTTAGGAACATAAAATACAAACAATTAGAAAAATCAGCAGTTGCCACGCATTTTTGGGAAAAAAAACCACAACATAAATCCAGAACCAAAATTACTAAAACATACAACAGGAAAAGAAGAACTGTCCACATGGGAACAAATCTTTATTTCAAAAAATGGGAACAAAGTATTCAATTTCGACATCCCCCAGAAAGATTTGTTCAGCAAGTTCCTCGAACCGCCACCAGAGGAGACCGATGACAAAATATTGCCAGCTACACCAATGAGAACCAGTCGATGTCTGGCTGAAGATAGAGGGAAGGCCTCAGAAACTAGTTCCGGGAAAATTTAAAAGTGTTCAAAGTATAAACTTGAAAGAAGCGTAGGGACAGTGAAGCACAAATTAGTATAAAAGTGAATCGAGAATATATTGACACATTGCTTCACTCACACTGTTTATTCACAGGACATGTTTCAAGAGCTCTTGCTTCTATCCTCAGCTGATACTCGACTAGTGCAAGTTGTAGTGGTTTCTTCTTTCTCCGTATTGTCAATAGATGGCGTGATGTACTTGTCAAAGATGTCCGGTGGTGGAGTTTCAAAATTCATGACTCTATGACGATTTTTGTTAATGAAGATTTTTTCCCACACGGAAAGGTCTATGGGGTGATTAACGTATTTTATTAGAGATGTTTCCAAATTGATGTCATGTCTAGTATTCAAAAAATGAAAAGCCACTGCTGATTTTTCTGTTTCACCATTTTTAATGTTTCTCATATGTTCTTTAGTTCTGATGTTAATATTTCTTTTTGTTTTTCCTATATAAATTTTAGGGCAAGTTTCACATTTGATCTCATAGATTCCTGGTTTTTCTTTGGTAGTGATTGAATTTTTGGGAGGGCCTTTTAACAAATTTCTGATATTAAACCTATTTTGAGGTGCAAGAGTTATGTTGTGTTTTGAGAAGATTTTTTGGAATTTGTTATAGGCTGATGGGTGGAAGGTGAATTTTTTAAAAAGTTTTTTCTCTTTTTCTCCTGTAGGTTCTAGGGTGGTGGTTTCTTTTATTTTCTTAGCTTTGTTGAGTCTGTTAACAGTTTTGTCTACTAAATTTGGGTTGAAACCGTTGGATATAGCTACTTTTTTTATGTGTAGGTATTCTTCTTGATAATCTTCTCTGTTTAGTGGAAAGTTGATCATCCGAAAGATTAAACTGTTGAAAATGGCATGTTGGTGTTGTTTTGGGTTGAAACTGTTATTCTTAATGTAATTATCTGTGTGTGTCGGTTTCCTGTAGATACCAAAAGTGAGTTTGTTGTTCATTTTTTTGATCTTGATGTCCAAAAAGGGGAGCACACCATCCTCTTCTGTTTACAATGTAAATTTTATAGCTGGATTTTGTGTATTCAAAAGTTTAAGACCATCTTGTATGAGTTTTTTAGGTACTATTGCAAAAATGTCGTCAACATAGCGATACCACACTTTGAAATAATTTGGAAAAGCTTTTGTGATATGTGTCAAAAGCACTCATGAATAAATCTGCCAAGAAGGGAGACAATGGGTTGCCCATAGCTAGGCCCGTTTTTTGTTCATAGATCTGTCCATTAAAGCTGAAAAAATTTTGATTGATACAAATTTCTGTAAGTTGTGAAAGTTCTTCTATTTCTTCAGGTGTTATTTGTATTGATTCCAGCCATTTTTTGAGAAGTGGAATAAGCTCATTGGTAGGTATACTTGGATATAAAGAAATGACGTCAAAGGAAACTAAAGCATCTGTAGAGTTGATCTTTGTGTCCTTCAGGAGATTTAACAATTCAAACGAGTTTTTAATACTTAAATTTTCAAATTTTGTGAAGGATCTGAAGATTTGAACCAGCCATTTTGATAGTTGGTAAGTGGGTGCATCAATGTTATTAATTATTGGTCTGAGGGTAATTTCAGGTTTATGTATTTTGGGTAAACCATATATGTATGGTGTTTTTGGACTGTCTATTTTATTGTTCAATTTATCTCTTTTAGTCATGATTTTACTGTTTTTAATTGCTAATTCCACAGATTCGATGCAAACATAATTTAGATACACCTCACAACCGATTGAGCAAGACCATAAATAGCCACTGTTATCAACAGTTAAAATTATTCAATAAGCTTCCTCTGGAAATAAAAGAACTGCCACAAAACAGATTTGTTATAGTATTAAAAAACTGGTTTAAACAAAAAGCATTTTATACTGTACAAGAATACTTAGAATATAACATACATGTTAGTGAATTTATGTAAAACTATTGTAAATTATAGTAGTAGGTACCTAATTGTTTAATTTTATTATTACTGTAGTAAAGTTAACTTACGATAATTACCAGCTTAAGCCATGCAAATAATCTGATTTCACCTAGAATTTTATATACATTAATTTGTAAACTTTCTTTACTTGTAAATACATTGTAAATACTTTTTATAACTGACGAAACCTATTGCTTCTTGTAAGCTTAATGGTGAATAAAGGATTATGATTATAAAGGTTTAAAAAATGTTCATGGATCCTGGAGAGCTACATTTTAATATAATAAGCATACTGTTTTACAATTAATTATTATAGTACACTGAACAAAGTACACTGATACTGACTAGTTCATGACATGGCTGAAAACCAATGCCTTAGGATAACAGAGTATATTATTTTATTTTACTGTACAATGGGTACACATATTAATACAAGGCTGCAGCTTAAACCACTAACTACATTTTGCTATAAATATGAGTATTAGGACTATTATTTCTTAATAAATGTAATATGAGGATATCACACAATGTGCATTGATGCTGGTATGGAAGAGAAAATAATACTTCTGTGTGAGAAATCTATGATTGGTATCAGGACTAACATATAAAGTAGTTTCTCACGCTTTAGTTCTTTAGGTTTACTTTCTTTGTGGCAGCACTAGTGTGAAATGTGTGACCAGCAACGAACACTAAGTTACCTGCTCTGCCAGCATATATCCATATAAATTCATAAATTTACTTATGTTTATCAAAAAATTCACATATTTTTGAGAAACAGTAAACAAATATCAGTCAGGATAAACAGGACATCCAGATTAATGAGAGCCAGACAAATGAGAATCTTGTACATTGGTAATGGACTCACACATGATGAAGTAGTTGAGTGAAGTTACTGCACATGGATATGAGCTAGTTTGATACAATTTACTCATATCACTTTCTAAGAATTAATATTTTCTAGTATGTTAGTATCACAATACTTTTTCAATAAACTGGGATAATCAATTTAAATAAACTTTCTCTTTGATCTTATAGATTTTGTTTTGGTAGTTTATAGCTTTCTGGATTTTTCCATTTCTTTTCTTAATATTTTTCCAATTTAATTTTGAAATCCTGCCTAGTGAACTACTTTAGGAGGAGTTCATCTAATTACCATCAAGAACAATGCCAACCATCAAATGGAGTAATGCAGGCATGTGAATAGGAACTGAGAATGGTAGGAAAAGTTCCTTAAACACATTTAGAGTGAAGATTTTGTGACACATCAGTTTTTACTAAGACATTGAAAGCACACATACTATTTTATAACTATATATTATCAACTAATAAGTGTTATATAAAGTTGCTTTATTTCCTGCCGTATATCCTTTATGATGAACAAAGTCTGTGGTCTTAACACATTTGAACATTGCATTTATTATTAGCATGAATAATATTATGCCATACATTAAGCTTGCATGTAAGAAAAAGGCGTAATTATGAAGGACTTAATTGTGTACAAACGAACATTTCCCTATATAGCGAAATGTTACACAGAGAATTTTATATTTGTAGTACTTTTGGATTATAGATGGTCCTTTTAAATTCAGTGTTATATCCTAAATATATGTATTTTATCATGGGGCTAAGAGAAGGATGATGTCTTAGCATGGCTTCCTGTTTTTGTACATAGTTTTACTGTATTCAGTGTAATTGCTCGTTCTAATATTTTGTGGTATCACTCTTTGGAGGAACAATGCTTAAATGTCACATTTTAATGAGTTATAGAATATTTTGAAATGAGGCATGCATTATTGCTTAATCCATACAGAATAATGTAATTTAGAGTGCTGTGCTTTAAGATGATGCATAGTCATATGAACTAAGGAGTACTAACTTTTTAAAGTTCTATCATACTTGAACACTACTACTAAGAAAACTTCTAAGTTGCTGTGGGGACTGATGATTACAGCGCCACTGTCCTTGCGGTGCCAATTACCATGTCTATTCTTGTAACTGTTGCAAGTAATAAGAAAACTCATTTGTGGTAGCTGCTCTATAGCAATACCAGATGTGCTGTTACCACTACTTAACAATTGGCATTACAAGAATTGTCATTGCTGTAACCACTTCCAATACCAGTAGACGCAGATGTCATTCTTAAGTCCTCTGAAGAGAGTCCAGATACCTGTTTGTAAGAAAAAAAAAATGAAATGAGCTCTATAAAACAGTTGGGGCATTATAGGAATATGTACAAATTTAATAACCTCAGATTATTAAGATATTAAATCTTTTAAAATGTTGTCTTGGGACTTGATTAAATTCTGGGAAAGAACAGAGAAAAAAAATTTACTCATTGGCCAATAACATAATGAATAAAAGACTGCCCCTCGTACCCTTCCAGTTTGGAAGTAGTATTCAACCAAGCAAATTTGTCACTTTTATCACACATAAAATATCTTGGTGAAAAATAAATGTTGGTCTGGATTGTAGATTTGATTGGACGCTTGTATTACAGTTTCAAATCTGGACCAGAATGTGGTTTTTAAATGTGCCATAAAGCAACGGCTTCATGTTAGAAGCTTTACTGTGACATTCCATAAAAAACATTGACATGCCACCTGCTGATATGATATTGGCAATTGCCATTGTTGTAAACATATAAAATATTTATTTGTTTTGAAGAACAGTTTTGATTAGTTGGAAATGCATGCAGTTCAAAGTTTTTGCCGCATCTGCTTTTTGAGATGAGGACACCCTGAATTAATAATGATGTCATTCAGTTAAACTGTTTGGTGGTTCAGGCTGAATAAATCTAAAGCTTTTTAGCATAATTGTTTATAGCAAAATTACATCTCTTACAGCTTACCAGTTATAGAATGAAGAGTACTTCAGAGGCTATTCAAAAAGATTCAGATGTTATAAAATATCTATTACCTACTTAAATATAAAATATTTGTATTAAACTCACAATTTCCGTTATTTTTGGGGTACAGCAATAATAATCAGTAGCCTATTTCTCTATGACAATTTTCAGAAGTGGGACCGGCCTATGGAAGATCTTTTGTGGCCTTCCTGTGATGGGGCAAACCCCGGGAATAAGTAGTGAGGTGAAAGAGTATAAGCACGGTCGAGATGAGGAGAGACGAAGCAGAGAGCCAAATTCATAACAACTGCAGATTGAAACCCACCTTGGTGGCTTGTTCAGCTGGCTTTCCTATACAGCGGGCTTATACATTCCCCGAGAGTCTCCGCCACCAGTGGACTTCTCCGAATCCAGAGGAACAGGATTTACGGCAGCAAATTCTCTGAGCCATCCCGCTCGGTAACTTGGAGAGTTGACCCCTGCCCCTCTAAATCAAGCAATATTTCTACTTCTTTTATGATGTCCTTACCAAGGTCATGATGTGCTGGTGACAAAGATGATCTTTTGCCTTCTGTATCCTCTGTTCAGTGTGGATCTATCTCAGGATGAAGTATTGGGTGTACCTACTTAGTCTGCGGGAAGCAGCATAAAGGTGTCGATGGTGTTTTCAGGAAGCACGCTTATTTGTAGCTCTCCAATACAATGCTTATACCAAGATTAAGTTACTGCAGTTGAACGTGGCATCTTGTTCATTGGACACAAGTTGTCATTCGGTTTATGGGCTTCTTAAGATTGTGAACTACTATGTCGTTATCACTTCTTTGCTGCTATCACATTTCACTTGACTGAGTTGCCAAAAGTGGTACATTTTCCTCACTTATCTTAATTTTATATAATACACTGACAACCATCTCAAGCCTTTTGTATATTTAGTTACACAGAATGCAAATTTAAAGTGTCGTTGCAAACGTTTAATTTTGCTGAGTCTGGTACATGTATGTGTATTCCTGTCGCACTATATTGTGGATCTGTAGATGAAGTTTACAGGATGTAAAATACTATAGTCCTAGGAGTTTAAAATTAAAATATGTGCATTCCAATATAAACATCCACGTTGACGGAACTTCATCACGGACACAAGTAAGTAGAGTGGTTATTTCAATATGTCAAATTAGGTTTTCTCCAGGAAAAGGTGTTACGAAAAAGTTAATCGCTTTTAAATTCAATATTATCCAAGAAGTTTAAGAAAGTCTAAAATAACTGAAGTTAAAGATGAGATAATCATCTGTAGTAAATGTGCAAGTGTAGAACATACAAAAATGTATCTTCAAAAAGACCCAAGTGAATTCCTTATTAATTTGGCATTTCTTTCATCAGTAATTTCCATTTTTCAATCCTTTTTCAGAAAATTTAGGTAAGATCATCTTCGTTGTTGGATTCCCCTAGCAAAGCGACGGAAACGACAAAAGAAAAATGCTCTATAATGACAGTAACAAAAAAGATACGGTAGAAGCTAGCCATGGATTCTAATATGTTCTAATATGTACAGGAATAAGAGAGTTGCCAATTCATACGTTGGGCCACAGAGCGCCTTACTACAGGCAGCTCTCACAGAGTAATAAGTGTAGTCAGGAGCACTTTTACAAATGTACACAAGTATAGCATGAAAACATTCAAGATGGGCACGTGTTTAACTTTACAGGTGACAACATCGAAACCAAACACTTCTAAGGTAATTGCATTATTCTCTTCCATTTTTGTAAATCTTAATTATGACTCATGGCACGATAATAAAGCCAAGTTTCTGAAATTGGATACAGATATGGAAAAAATGGAGAAAATGCAAAGCGTGAGTGGAATTTCTAATGCACATTCAAAGTTTTACTGTTTTTTTTCTCTTTCAAAACCCATGTACAGTAGTTTCTGCTATTACTTAAACTGCTTCATGTCTTAAAATTATTGACCAATTAACATTAATTTCAGTTTTAACTTCACATTATTTTCAATTTATGAATCATTACTTAACAGTCTCTTATAGGCATTTTTGAAATGTTATAACTATGTTATTTTCATAGTATTTTCATAAGTATTGTTGCCAGGCATTGTTTTGATAGTGGCTGCCCGCATGCAGGCGAACGCTGTGAGAGAGAGGGAGAGAAGCGGGGAGTGAAAAAGACAGATAGTGTCCAAACCACTCCCACGGAGCCGATGAGCATTTGTTACTTGCTGAGAGAGAAAGAGCCAGAGAGATGTATGGACAGTTCCCTCTCCTTTGCCTGCTGCCACGAAAGATCGTGTGACTTCAGCAACTTTCGAGAAATGATGGTTCGCGTATAATAGCGTCGTGACTAATTGGACAGCAGTTGTGCAGCGGAGCTGCTAGGAGTGAACGAAGTTGCAGTTGTCTATGGAATTGTGAATTGAGTTGTGCAGTGGCAGCTGCTAGTCAGTTGCTAGCGAGTTAGTCGTGAATAGAGTCGCTAGTCAGCTGTTTAGTGTGTGTGTAGCCATTTGAAGTGTACCACAGTAATTTATTTTGTTTGTTACGTGTGGTGAAGCAACGAGAGACTGTGTTGGTGTATGTTACGTCATCCTGCTGCTGTCAAGGCTGTACAAAGTGTGTTTCTACTGGAAATAAAGAGCATTTTGAATTGCTGCAAACTAGACTTTTAATTTTATGAACCCACAAAGTCACAGTATTTTCATAGCTTAATATTTATGAATTCCAATTGTATTTTATATGTGATAGTTATAATACACTGATATAATAGTCCCTCAGATGAAAGTTTGGATTAAAAAAAGTAATTGACAAAAACTGTATCTATCTCTTAATGTTTACTTGATTTGCAAGTCATCCAGATCGAGGACTACTGAGGAACATTCCCAGAAAATTCAACATATTTAATTTTTTTATGAAAATATCTAAAACATATGGAGTTTAAATCAAAATTTTAGAGCCTTTTCTGAGAAAATCAAAATTTTTGAAAAATATTCCATGTAAAGAGTATTTTGTAGTGGTGGGACTTTCTTGAAAATCTTTGTGTTGCTGATATTGTAGTATTCAACCAACTTTTCATTTTTAAATTATTCTGTACACACACACACACACACACGCACGCACGCACGCACGCACGCACGCACGCCCGCCCGCACGCACGCACGCACGCAAGCACGCACGCACGCCCGCCCGCCCGCCCACCCACCCACACACACACACACACACACACACACACACACACACACACACACACACACACACACACACACACACACACACTCTCTCTCTCTCTCTCTCTCTCTCTCTCTCTCTCGCATGCTGTTTTTTTAATTTCCTATTTTAGATTAATGTGTGTCAGAACATATATTTCTGTGAAATATAGACATGGAACTTTTGTGTGGAATGTAATACCCTTCCCTATATACTTACTACTCCTATAAGTATGGAGTGGAGAAATTAAGTCATAACTTAGTTAAATTTAGATAATTGCTCTTCACACTTGTACAGTTTGTTCAGACTTGATAAATACATTGCCAACTTCAGAGCTAAACCACGTATCCTCAGCTTTCCATGATTCAAGTGCTCTGTTCCTTTCAAATACAATTCAACTCTACAAATTTCATTCTTGAGTTGTACCTACATCTTTTAAGAATAACATAACAAAATTGTTTAAAAATGTGCCTATCCAAAACAACTCTTTAGATTTTCATTTCTTCAAACACAGTACCACAGTAAAGCACTTCTTTGAGATCTTGGCGTAAAAAAGTGTGGAAGTTGCATTTTTGTAAATAATAATAATATGACAGTCTCCAGTACCTTTCAGTTTCATATGTTTGGGGAATTATGATCGATACCTACGATAAAGCTTATTGCAGATAAGTTACTAAAATGCATGTACCAAGTGAGTCAAATAGTACTTTGCTTAGGTAGTGTTAGAAAAATATGACTGAGTAGATATCTTGAAAGATGGGATAGGAAATTTATTGCCTTTGCCTTGAATAATTTTTTACTTTTGTTACGAAAGCATTAGTTGTTTCTGAAATATTTGCTGTGCGTTTGCATTTTCTCATTTTAAGCATATAATAGAGCGTCATTTTAAGAAATATATTTGAAAGTCTGATTCTTCTTTACTTACACATAATCTCAAGATTACTACTTGTTTAAGAAACTGTTAATGTCATATTAAGTTAAAGAGTGAAAACAGATAAACATTTTGGCCATGGCATGAATTTTTCATGTTGACTCTATCCAACAGATAAATAAGCTTGGAGTAAGGTGTTGGGTTAAAGCAAGCCGCAGCGAAACCACTGGGCTCTTGAAATGTATTAATTTTACTATGTCTATATGAACTAATAGTACTAAGTGCCTTTTTACAGGTAGTACGGATCACTCATTATTGGATCATAGTTACGAAAATACAAATGAGAGGCATAACATACTCAGCAGTGGTGGCTGCAGTCTCCGTCTTGAACGAAGACCGCAAATGACATTTGTCAAGTAGACAACTGCAAAAAGGATGAAAAGAATGGTAGAACATAAGCACATGACCTTTTGACTCAAACCTTGCAAAATATGTTCTTCTGTTAAACGTATGTGCCAGTGATGATAGAGAGGGGAGGGAAAACTTGTCTCCACCTACTGTCCAGTACTGTACACCATTACTATCCCTAGTTCAATTTTCAAGAGTTTGCATTTATCAAGTTTTGAGAAAACGCTCCTCAGTTGTCATAACTGGTGCACAACTACTGGATTTATGACCCTGAATGCCAACTCAGCAAATGAAACCAATTTTCTTTATTGTTTAGCTTACTTGGTATTAGTGATACAATACTTTGCTGACTTACAGCTCGCATTCATACTGGATCGAAAGAGTTCCATGTCTTTTTGTGTTTTCAAAGAGAGCAGAAATAGTGCTTATAATAAAAAGAGCAAAGAAAAAAAAAGAATATCCTCATAGGGAAGCAGTTCTTTTTGATGAGCCAGGGAAATTATTTAATGAGGTGGAGAAATCCCTCCCCCAATCCTTACCTATGAACTTGAACCAGGTTTTCCTCATAAGAGATTAATATTCCCATTCATAATTAGTAGAAAATATGATACAATGATATTACCATGTTATATAATAGTTTAGACATCACATTCTGAAATTTTGGATCATTTTTAAAAAGTGGATAATAGCTCAAAATATTATAAGGAAGTAATCACAAAAACTATTTGTAGTTGGCCAACTACAACTACAGCCAACTACTAAGCCAACTACAAATAGTTTTTGCAATTAATTTTGATGTCACTGTTACTAAATTCCTCCAAACACATATATATTAAAAGAAAGGTATATTATGTATATATGAATATGACTAAATGCAGTAACGTTGGCCATTACGATACCTGTTTTAATTTTGTAATGTTCCACTTTACACAATAAATGTACATAAAGTTGTGTATTCAAGCATGTCCTTTAATAAGTCAGAATATAGCAACAGAAGTGTGCGTGTGCATGCAATGCTCAGGAGTTAATAATTAAACCATTCTTCTTCTTGTTTTTCCAATATTTGGATGTTAGGTTTTCAAAAGCCACAAGAGATTCACAGCTTTTAAGATGTTCCATGTCCATTTCTTCTTCCTCGAAGCGCAGAAAACAAATTTGGAATGTTACTATTCCAATTTTGTAAAGATGTTTACTTAATCATGTTATGTAATAAGTCAGAATATAGCAGTAGAAGATGTTTTTGGTAAATCAAGAGCACTTAAAGTTTTATTTCTAGTTGACTTTATTTTAAAGTGCTAGCTGTTGGTTATAATTTGAAATTATGGTTATTTTTATGATTCAGTTAATTGATTCATATTAAAAGCTTTTATTTTTTTTTTTTTTTTTTTTTTTTAAACCACAAAGTTGATTTTTAGTTACCTGTTTTGCTAAAATATATGTCATTTCATTTCCCAAAAACTGCAGTGAGTGGAATCCACTGTAACACTACTTTTATTTAGGTTTTGTGTTTGATATCATATATAATTTTTGTACTTTTCCTTGTTTTTTATAAAAGAAAAAGAATTGGTAAAATGCATTAGCTATAGCTTCTTCCCCCATAATCATAAAGCGAGCTATCATTATAGTACAAATTTAATAATCACTGATTGGATATGTTTTATTGAGGGTTTCAAGGGAAAAACTTTGCTTGAAGAGGATTAACACAATCTTTATTAAATATTTAAGATGAAGTTAGTAGTCAACTGTAATTCTAGTAGTGCCCGCCTCGGTAGCATAGATGGTAGCATGTCTGCCTCACGTTCAAGAGGTCCTGAGTTCGAATCACGGTCAGGGTGAATTACCTGGATAAGACTTTTTCTAGTGTTTTCCCTTATCCTGATAGACGAATGTCAGGTAACTGTAAGCTCCATGGACTCTGGACACATTTGAGAATCATTTCACCCATTTCATTCACCGTCCGATATGACATAGTATTGGAGGACATAAAATTACGAATAATAATAAAAAAAAAATCTAGTAATAGGATTACAAGAAGGAAAATGTTCTGTTTTAGGTGGATAGTTTAACAAGTTTGTTAGCATCTTGACTGTCTGTATAAAACCAATGTGTATTTTCCATATTATGGGTAATATTAAGCTTTCGAATCTTATTAAGTAATGGTTACAAGCAGATATATCCAGCTTTGGAGATATTTTAATTTCTGATTACAACCAGCCGATTTGTGCTAAAAGTGAGTCTTGGATAAAAATGGTGTTCTAAAAATTCAAATTACCAGGAAAGAAAAAAACAAACACACACTTTCTATTCAGGAAATATGTAATGAAAAAGTAACATACATAATTTTTTCATTCATCATGAAGACATGATATGTTTACAAGTGATGAATGACTTCGTAAACATACTCAATAAAGATAAAAATATTATTACAAAAGATTTAAAAAAAGTTCATTGATCCTGGAGAGCTACACTTTAATATAATAAGTATACTACTTGAAACTTAATTATTATAGTCTTAGAATGAACAAAGTACAATAATACTGATTAGTTCAGTACATGGCTGAAAACCAATGCCTTAGGATGACAAAATATAATATTTAATTTACTATACGTGGGTATACATATTAATACCAGGCTGGAGCTTAGACTGTTAACTGCATTTTGCTATAAATGTGATTGTTTTGTGTACTGTTTATTAAAAATTAACTTGTACTTCTATGTGAGATATCAATAATTGGTATCAGGACTAACATAAAACATAGTTACTCACACTTTAGTTCTTAAGGGTTACATTTTTGTGGCAGCACTAGCGTGAAATGTGTGACTGGCAACCAAAACTGAATTACCTACTCTGTCAGCATTATATCCATATACATTCAAATATTTGCAAATGTTTATTAAATAATTCACATATTTCTGTAAAAAAGTAAACAAATCATTTGGGATAAGCCAGAAATCCGGGTTAATGAGAGCCAGACAAATGAGGTTCTTCTAGATTAGTAATGGATGCACACACAATGAAGTAGTTGAGTGATATGTGCAATTTTACTACAGTTTACTCATATCATATTCCATTGGACATAACCCTTATCCTCAGAATAAATATCTTCTAGTACATAGTCAACTCGGTATACTTTTTTTCAATAAACTGAGATAATCAATTTATATGAATTTTTTCTATGATCTTATGGATTTTGTTTTGGTAGTTTATGGCTTTCTGGACTTTTCCGTTTCTTTTCTCAATATTTTCCCAATTAAAAATAGAAAACCTGTTATAAATTTTGAAATCCTGCCTAGTGCACTGCTTTAGGAGTTCATCCAATCACCGCCAGGGACAATGCCAACCACCAAGTGGAATAATGCAGGCAGTTGTACAGAAACTGAGAATGGGAGCAAAAGTTCCTTAAACACATTTAGAGTGAAGATTTTGTGACACATGGCAGTTTTTACTTGGACATTGAAGGCACGCTTGTATTATGTTATAACTATATATTATCACCTAATAAGTTTTATATGAAGTTGCTTTATATACTTCCATGTAACATTTATGTTTAACAAAGTCTGTGATCTTAAATCATTTGAACATTGCATGTATTATTAGCATGAATAATATTATGACATATATTAAGCTTGCTTGTAAGAAAAAGTTCTGAATATGAAAGAATTTACTGTGTAAGAGCAAAGCTGATTGATGATTTCCCTGATAAGTTGATTTCCCTGCATAGTCTAATGTTATAAAGAACATTTTGGATTAGTAGTAGTGTTGGATTATTGATTTAAATTCACTATTATATCCTAAATATATGTAGTTTATGCATGGGGCTGAGATAAAGATAATAATCTCACATCATGGCTTCAGTTTTTTTACATAGTTTACCTGCATTCAATGTAATTGCTTATTGTAGTATTTTATGGTAGCAGTCTTTGGAGGAACAGTGCTTAAATGTCACAGTTTAATAAGGTATAGAACATTACGAAATGAGGCATGCATTACTTCTTAATCCTTATAGATGAATGTAATTTAGAGTGTTATGCTGTAAGATGATGTATAGTCATGTCAACTAAGTAGTATCAACTTTTTAAAGTTCTATCACGCTTAAGCACTACTACAAAGAACACTTCTCTCTAAGCTACTGGGTTGTAAAGACCGATAATTACAGTGCCATTGTCCTTGCAGTGCCAATCACCAGGTCTATTCTTGTAACTGCTGCAAGCAATTATCCCACTCATTCCTGGTGGCTGCACTACAGCAATACCAGATGTGCTGTTACCACTGCTTAACAATGGTGATGCTATACCATTACAAGCATTGCCATTGCTGCAACCACCTCCACTACCAGCAGATGCAGATGTCATTCTTAAGTCCCCTGAAGAGAGTCCAGGTGCCTGTTTGGACAAAAAAAAAAACATAGAAAATAACAATATTGACTCTAAAAATGTTGGATCATTATAGGAATATGTGCAAATTTAATAACCTAAGATTATTCAGATGTTAAATCTTTTACAATGTTGTGTTGGGACTTGATGAAATCCTGGGGAACATCAGAGAAAAGTATTTACTCAACGACCAATAACATAATGAACAAAAGACTGCCCCTTGTACCCTGCCAGTTTGGAAGTAGCATTCAAGCAATCAAATTTGTCACTTTTATCACACATAAAATATCTTGGTGAAAAATAAATGTTGGTCTGGATTGTAGATTTGATTGGACGCTTGTATTACAGTTTCAAATCTGGACCAGAATGTGGTTTTTAAGTGTGCCTTAAAGTGACAATCTCGTTTTTTAGATTTGCTGTGATATACCATAAAAGACTCCAGCAGGATGACATTCTGGCATACCAGCAGCTGATATGATCTTGGCAATTGCCAGTGCTGTAAACAAATAATTTTTTTTAAGAACAGTTCCATTAGTCAGAAACGTATGCAATCCCAAGTTTGCTGCCACATATCCATTTTGAGACGAGGGAACCTGAATTAATAATGGCAATCATTTGAACTGATTGGCCGTTCAGGTTGAATAAATCTAAGTAGAGGTTTATAGCAAAATTATTTACAGTAAAATTAAATCTCTTACGTTTACTAGTTGTTAAATGGAGAGCACTTAAGAGAAAATTCATAGAAAATTGAGGATTCACATTTTATGTCATAAAATAACCATTACTTAAATATAAAATATTTATATTAAACTCACATTTTCTATTTTTTGGGGTAGAGCAATAATAATCAATAGCCTATTTTTCTATGACAAAGTTTGGGATTGGGACTTGCCTTGGAAGTTGTTTTGTGGCCATCCTCTTATGGGGCAAACCTCGGGATTGAGTAGTGATGTGAAAGGATGCTAAGTATGGTCCACCTGAGGAGAGACGAATCAAAGAGCCGAGTTCCTAACAACTACAGATTGAAACTTCAGTTGGCGGTTTGTACAGGCGGGTCCCTTCTCCTCTGGGAGACGCCACCATCCAAGGACTTTTCCAAATAAAGTGGACCAGGATTTACTAGCCGCAAATTCTCTGTCATGCATCGCAACCCCAATTTGGAGCAACCAACCCTTACTTGCAATGCTGAAAAACCCGAACAAGATGAAATGAAATGTAGTGTCCAGAACTTCGGGGGCTGCAACCCGGGGAAACCCCCAAAGGAATCGAACCCACGATATCCCACAGACGATACCGCTTGCCCATCCCGCTCAGTAATTTGGAGATATTGATAATCTGCTCCCCTTAAAATTTAAGCAGTATTCCTACTTCTTATATGATATACTTACCGAGGCCAGAATGTGCTGGTGATGAAGACGATCTTTTGCCTTCTCTATCCTCTGCTCGGTGTGGATCTAGATGAAGAACGTGGCTGGAATCTGTGGAAAGCAGGATAAAGGTGTCGATGGCACTTTTCCACCATCCTTACTTTTATATTATTCACTGACAGCCTTCTCAAGTCTTTTGTAGTTTTAGTTACACAGAATGCAAATTTAAAGTTTCGTTCCAAAACGTTTAGTCTTGCTGAGCCTGGTAAATATACGTGTATTCCTATCACATTATACGTGGATTTGCAGATGAAATTTACAGGATGTAGAATACTGTAGTCCTAGGAGCTTAAAATAAAATGTATGAATTCCAATTTAAAATCCACGTCGACGGAAGTTTATCACGGACACAAGTAATTAGAGTGGTTAGTTCAATGGGTCAAGTTCTGTTTATATCCAGGAAAATATGTCACGAAAAAGTTAATTGCCTTTAAATTAAACATTATTTAAAAAGTTTAAGATCGTCTATAACGACTGAAGTTAACGGAAGATGAGGTAGTCATTTGCAGTAAATGTGCAAGTGCAGCACACACAGAAATGCTTCGTCAAAAAGTGCCAAATGAATTCCTTACTAATTTGGCGTTTTCTTCATCAGTAATTTCCATTTTCCAATCCATTTTTCAGAAAATTTACTGCGAATTTTTTTTCTTTAAATCCTTTTAAAAAGTGGAAGTTATCTATTCTATTAAATGCAGCTACTTACTGTTGACTTTAGAAGACAGCCTAACTGGACGCAACGCGAAAGTCTAGCTCCACTAAATGAAGCGATTTAGGTTTGACGCCTTACTATATGGATATGCATCTCAAGACCTGATGGAAACCCAGCAGATAATTCGTCAAGAGCTAAAGAAATTAAAAGAAGCAGGTGTTACGATCTCAGATACCCTTGGAGTTAGAAGATCTTGAGAAACCCTCCACATCT